>JAIUJO010001095.1:30000-32500 GCA_023846275.1 Vanilla planifolia
CTACATCCTTCTCCTCTTCTTCTTCATCTTCTACTTTTTCTACTTCCTCAGACTCTTGTTCAACTTCTACTTCCACTTCTTCTTCCTCTTCTTCCCTCCACTTCTTCTTCATGTTCTTCTTCTTCTTCCTCCTCCTCTTCTTCTTCTACTACTACTACTCTTTCTTCTTCTTCTTCTTCTTCTTCTACTACTACTACTCTTTCTTCTTCTTCTTCTTCTTCTACTTCTTATTCTGATTCTTCTTCTTCGTCTTCCACTTCTTCTTCTTCATCTTCTCCTTCTTCTTCTTCTTCTTTTTCTCCAAATGCTTCTTGTTGTAGTTCTTCTTCTTCTTCATCCTCCTCCGCTTCTCCTTAGTCCTCTTTTTCTTCTGACTATTCTTCTTCTACTTCCTCCCCTTCCTCCAATTCTTCTTCTCCTTCTTCTTCTTCTTCTTCTTCTTCTTCTTTCTCTTCTACTTCTTCTTCTTCATCTTCTTCTTCTAATTCTTCTTCTTTGTCCTCTTCATCTTCATTTTCTTTTTCTTCTTCTTCTTCTTCTTGACCTTCTTCTAATTCTTTTTTTTCTTCTTCTGCTTCATCTTCCTCTTCTTCTTCCTCTTCTGCTTCATCTTCTTTCTTCCTCTTCTTCTTCTTCTTCAACATCTACTACTACTTCTTCTTCTTCTTCTACTACAACCACTTCATCTTGTTCTTTTTTTCTTATTCTTTTCAACTTTCTTCTTCTTCTTCTTCTTCTTCTTCTTCTTTTTCTTCTATATCTTTTTCTTCTATATCTTCTTCTTCTTCTTCTTCTTCTTCTTCTTCTTCTTCTTCTACTACTTCTTCTTCCTCTTCTTCCTCTTCTTTATTTTCTTCTTCTTCGTGTTGTTGTTGTTGTTGTTGTTCTTCTTCTTCTTCTTCTTCTTCTTTTTCTTCTTCTACTGCTACTTCTTCTAATAATTCTTCTTCTTCATCATCTTCCTCGACTTCTTACTCTTCTTCTTCTTGTTCTTCCTCATCTTCTTCCTCTTCTTCCTTACTTTTCTTCTTCTTCTTCTTATTCTTCTCCAAATTTTTCTTCTTTGTCTTCATCTTCTTTTTCTTCTTCTTCTTCTTGTTCTTGTTCTTTTTCTTTTACTTCTTGTTTTTCTCCTTCTTCTTCTTTTTCTTATTCTTCTTCTGCTCCTCCTTTTTCTTCTTCTACTTATTTGCCTTCCTCTACTTCTTCTAATACTTCTTCGTCTTCCTCTTCTTCTTCTTTTTCTTCCTCCTCTACTTCGTCCTCTTCTTCTTCTTCCTCTTCTTATTCCTCTTCTTCCTTCCTCTTCTTATTCCTCTTCTTCCTTCCTCTTCGTCTTCTTCTTCTTCCTCTCCTCCTTTCATTTCTTCTTCGTCTTCTTCTTTTTCATGTGCTTCTTGTTCTTCTTTTTCTTCTTCTTCTTCTTCTATTACTACTTCTCCTACTGCTTCTTCCTCTTCTCCTTCTTCCTCTTCTTCTTCTTCTTTTCCTTCTTCTTCTTTTTTCTCTTATTCATCATCTTCTTCCTGCTCTTCTTCCTTCCTCTTCTTTTACTTCTTAATTGTCTTCTTCTTCTTCTTCCACTAATTCTTCTTCTTCTTCTTCTTCTTCCACTAATTCTTCTTCTTCTTCTTCTTCTTCTTCTTCTTCTTCTTCTTCTTCTTCTTCTTCTTGTTCTTCTTCTTCTTTTTCTTCTTCTTCTTGTTCTTCTCTTCTTCTCCTTCTTGATGTTCTTATTGTTCTTCTTCTTCTTCCTCTTTATCTCCTTCTTCTTCCTCCTCTTCTTCTTTTTTTCTTCTCCTTCTTCTTCCTCGTACTCCTTATCTTCTACTTCTTCTTCTTCCTCAACTTCTTCTTCAACTTCTTCTTCCACTTCTTCATCCTCCTTTTCTTCCTCTTCTTCTTATTCTTATTCTTCTTCTTCCTCTTCTTCTTCTTTTACTTCTTCTTCTTGTTGTTCTTCTTCTACTATTTCTCCTTGTTCCTCTACTCCTACTTCTTCTATCCCTGCTCCTTCTTCTTCTTGTTCTTCTTCTTCTTCTTTTTCTACTTCTTCTTCATCTTCTCCATATTCTTCTTCTTCTTTTACATCTCCTTCTTCTTCTTCCACAAATCGTTCTTCTTGTTCTTCTTCTTCATCTTCTTCCTTGTCGTCTTCTTCCTTGTCCTCTTCTTCTTTTTCTGCCTTCTTCTTCCTCCCCCTCTTCTTCTACTTCTTTTTCTTATTCCTCCTCCTCTTCTTCTTCCTCCTCCTCTTCTTGTTCTTTTTCTTCTTCTTCTTTTTCCTCTTCCACTTCTTTTTTCTTCTTCCTCCTCATCATCTTTTTTTTCCTCTTCTTCTATTGCTTCCTCTTGTTCATTATCCTCGTCTTCGTTTTCCTCTTCTTCTTCCTCTTCTTCTTCCACTTCTTCCTTGCTCTTCTTCTTCTTCTTCCTATTCTTCTACTTCTTCTTCATCTTCTTCTTCTCTTTCTTATTCTTCTTGTTCATCCTCTTCGTC
>JAIUJO010001095.1:57500-62500 GCA_023846275.1 Vanilla planifolia
TCTTATTCCTCTCCTCCTCCTCCTTCTTCTTCTTCTTCTTCTTCTTTTTCTTCTTCTTCCTCTTTGTCCTCCTCGTCTTCTTTCTTTTTTTTCTTCTTCCTCTTCTTCTTCTTCTTTCCTCTTCTTCTTCTTCTACCTTTGCTATTAATGATACATCTTCTTCTTCTTCTGCTACTTCACGTTCTTCTTCTTCTTCTTCTTCATCTTTTTCTTGTTCTTCTTCTTCTTCTCCTTCTTCTTGCTCTTCTTCTTCTTCTTCTTCCATTACTTATTCTTCTTCTTCTACGACTTCTTCTTCTTCTCCTCCTTCTTCTTCTCCTTCTTTTTCTTCTTCTTCTTCTTCTTCTTCATCATCATCCTCCTCTTCTTCTTTCTCTTCTTCTTCTTCTCCTTCTTCTTCTTCTTCTCCTTCTTCTTCTTCCTCTGCTTCTCCTTCTTCTTCCTCTTCTTCTTGTTCATCTCCTTCTTTTTCTTCTTCTTCTTCTCCTCCTTCTCCTTCTTCTACTTCTTCTACTTCTTCTTCTTCTTCTTCTTCTTCCTGTAATTCTTCTTCTTCTTCTTCTTATTCTTCTTCTCCTTCTCCATCTCCTTGTTATTTGTCTTCATCTTCTTCTACTTCTCATTCTTCTTCTTCTTCTTCTTCTTCTTTTACTTCTTCTTCTTCTCTAACTACTTCTTCATCTTCATCTTCTTCTTCTTCTGCTTCATTAAGTTCTTATTTCTCTTCTACTTCTTCTTCTTCTTCTTCTTCTTCTTCTTATTTTTCTTCTTCATCTTCTTCTTCTTCTTCTTTTTCTTATGCATCTTCTTCTTTTTATTCTTCTATTTCTACTTCTTCTTCTTCTTCTTCAACTTTTTTTTTCCTCCTCATCATCATTATCTTCTTCTTCTTCTTCTTCTTTTAGTTCTTATTCTTATTATTATTCTTCTTCTTCTTCTACTACTACTATTACTACTACTTCTTCTACTTCTTTTCCATCTTTTTCTTATTATTTTTCTGCTTCTTCTTCTTCATCATCATCTATTTCTTCTTCTTCTTCTTCTTCTTCTTCTTCTTCTTCTATTTATTCTTCATTATCTTTTTCTTCTTCTTCTTAGTTTTCCTTCTTCTTCTTCTTCTTCTTCTTAATCTTCTTCTATCTCTTCCTCTTCTTCTTCTTCATCTTATTTTTCTTCTTCTTCTTCATGTTCTTCTTCTTCTTCTTCCACTACTTCTTTTTCTTCTTCTTCTTCTTCTTCTTTTTTCTACTGTTCTTCTTCATCTCCATCTTTCCTCTTCTTCATCTTCTTCTTCTTCTTCTCCCTCTTCTTCTACTTCTTCTTCTTCTTCTACTTCTTCTTCTTCTACAACTACTTTCGTTACTACAACTACATCTTCTTCTTCCTCTTCTTCTTCTTCTGCTTCTTCTCCCATTTCTTCTTCTTCTCCTCCTTCTTCAACTTCTTCTTCTTCTTCTTCTTCTCATATTTCTTCTTCTTCTTCTTCTTCTTCTTCAACTATTACTACTTCTTCTTCTTCTCCTTCTCCTTCTTCTTCTTCTACTTCTTCTTCTTCCTCTTCTTCTACTTCTTCATCTTCTTTTTTTTCTTTTTGTTCTTCTTCTTCTTCTTTCTCTTCCTCTACATCTTCTTCTTCTACTTCTTCATCTACTTTTTCTTCTTCTTCTTCTTCTTCTTCTTCTTCTTTTGCTTCTTTAAGTTCTTATTTCTCTTCTACTACTTCTTATTATTATCATTATTATTATTTTTCTTGTTCATCTTTTTCTTCTTCTTCCTATTCCTTTTTTTTATACATCTTCTTCTTCTTAATCTTATGTTTCTTCTTCTTCTTCCTGATCTTCTTCTTCTTCTTCTTCTTCTTTTAATTCTTCTTCTTGTTCTTATTCTTCTTCTTCTTCTTCTTCTACTACTACTACTACTACTACTACTACTACTACTTCACTTCTTTTTCTTCTTCTTCTTGTTATTTTTGTACTTCTTCATCATCATAATCATCATCTTCTTCTTCTTCATCTTATTCAATTTATTCTTCTTCATCTTTTTCCCCTTCTTCTTAGTTTTTCTTCTTCTTCTTCTTCTTTATCTTCTTCTTTCTCTTCCTCTTCTTCTTCTTCTTCTTATTTTTCTTGTTCTTCTTCTTCATGTTCTTCTTCTTCTTCCTTTTCTTCTTCCACTACTTCTTCTTCTTCTTCTTCTTCTTCTTCTTCCTCTTCTTCTTCTTCTTCTTCCTACTCTTCTTATTCATCTTCTTCTTTCCTCTTCTTCTTCTTCTTCTTCTTCTTCTTCTTCTTCTCCTCCCTCTTCTTCTACTTCTAATTTTCTTCTTCTACTTTCGTTACTACAACTACATCTTCATCATATTCATCTTCTTCTTCTTCTTCGTCTTGTTATTTTTCTATTTCTCCTTCTTCTCCTACTTCTTCGTCTTCTTCTTCTTCTTCTTCTTCATCTACTAATACTACTTCTTCTTCCTCTTCTTCTCCATCTCCTTCTTCTTGCTCATCTTCTTCTTCATCATCCTCCTCTTCTTTATTCTCTTCTTTTTGTTCCCCATCTTCTTCTTCTTCTTTCTACTTCTTCTTCAACTTCTTCTTCTTCTTCTTCTTCTTCTTCTTCTTCTTATCCTTCTTCATTTTCTTCATCTTCTCCTCCATCTTCTTCTTCATCTTCCACGTCTTCTTCTTCTTGTTTTTCTTCTTCTTTTTCTTCTTATTCTTCTTCCTTTACTTCTCCTTCTTCTTCTACTTCTTCTTATTCTTCATCTTCTTCTTCTTATTCTTTTCCTTCTTCTTCTTCCTCCGCCTCATCTTCTTCTTCTTCTTCTTCCTCTTCTTCTTCATCTTCTTCCTCTTCATCTTAACCTTCTTCTTCCTCTTCTACCTCCTCTTCTTCTTCTTTTTCTTCTTCTTCTTCCTCTTCTTCTTCCTCATCTTCTTCTTCTTCTTCTTCTTCTTCTTTTTCTTCTTCTTCTTCTTCTTACACATCTTCTTCTTCCTCTTCTTCTTCTTCCTCCTCCTCTTCTTCTTCTTCTTCTTCTTCTTCTTCTTCTTTTTCTTCTTCTTCTTTTCCCTCTTCTTCTTCTTCTTCCTCTTCTTCTTCTTCTACTTCTTCTTCTTCATTTTCTCTATCTGCTTCTTCTCTTCCTTCTCCTTCTTCTTCTTCTCCTTCTTCTTCATCTTCTTCTTCTCCCAGTTCTTCTTCTTCCTCCTCTTTTTCTTTTTCATCTTCCTCTTCTTCTTCTTCTTCTTCTTCTTCTTCTTCTTTCCTCTTCTTCTTCTTCTTCTTCTTCTTTTTCTCCTTTTTCTTCTTCTTTTTCTTCTTATTCTACCTCTTCCACATCTTCTTCTTCTTCTTCTCCCTCTTCCCCTTCTTCTTCTTCCTTTTCTTCCTCTTCCTCTTCTTCATCTTCTACTACAACTACTACTTGTACTACTTCTTTTACTTCTTCTTTTTCTTGTTCTTTTTCTACTTCATCCACTTCTTCTTCTTCTTTTTCATCACCGTCTTCTTCTTCTTCTACTACTTCTTCATCCTCTTATTCAATTTATTCTTCATTTTCTTTTTCTTCCTCTTTTTCACTTTCTTCTTCTTCTTCTTCTTCATCGTCTTCTTCTTTCTATTCTTCTTCTTGATCTTCCTCTTCTTCTCCTTCTTCTTCTTATTTTTTCTACTTCTTCTTCTTCTTCATCTTCTTCTTCTTCTTCTTCTTCTTCATCTTCTTCTTCTAATTCTTCTTCCACTACTTCTTCTTCTTCTTCTCCATTTTCTTGTTCTTCTTTGTCCTCCTCTTCTTCTTTCTTTTCTTCTTCTGCTTCTTCTGCTTCTTCTTTCTTCTTCTTCTTATTTCTCTTCTCCCTACTCTTCTACTTCTTCTTCTTTTTCTTCTACTTTTCTCTTTTTGCTAATACTACTACATTTTCTTCTACTTCTTCTTTTTATGCTTCTTTTTCTTATTCTTCTACTTCTTCTTCATCTTCTTCTTCTCCTTCTCTTTCTCCTTCTTCTTCTTCTTTGTCCTCCTCTTCTTCTTCTTCCCCTTCTTCTCCTTCTTCTTCTTTCCACTTCTTCTTCCACATCTTCTTCTTCCTCTTCTTCTTCATTTTCTTCCACTTCTTCTTCTTCCTATTTTTTCTTCTTCTTCTTCTTATTCTTCCTCCACTTCTTCTCCTTCTTCTTTCTTTTCTTCTTCTTCTAATTCTTCTTCTTCTTCTTCTTCTTCTTCTTCTTCTTTTACTTCCTCTTCTTCTTCATCTTTTTTCTCTTCTTCTTCTTCTTCTTCTTCAACTTCTTCTTCTTCTTCTTCTTCTTCTTCTTCTTCTTGTTCATCTTCCTTTTCTTCTTCTCTTCTACATCTTCTTCTTCTTCTTCTTCTTCTTCTTCTTCTACTAGTTCTTCTTCTTCTTCTTCTTCATCTTCTTCTTCTGCTTCTTCTTTTTCTTTTTTCTTCTTCATCTCCTCATTACACTTCACCTGCTTCATCTTCTTGTTTTTCTTCTACTTCTTCTTCTTTTGTTAGTACTACTTCTTCTTCTTCTTCTTGTTCTTCTTCCTTTATCTTCTTCTTCTTCTTCTTCTTCTTTATGTTCTTGTTCCTCTTCTTCTACTTCTTCTTCTGAGTCTTCTTCTTCTACTTCTTCTCAGTCATTTTTCTTCTTCTTCTTCTTCTCCCTCTTCTTCTTCTCCTTCTTCTTCATCATCTTCTTCTTCCTCTTCTTCTTCTTCTTCTTCCTCTTCTTCTTCGTGTTCTTCCTCTTTATCTTCTTCTTCTTCTTCTTCTTCCTCTACCTCTTCTTCTTCTTCCTCTTCTTCTTCTTCCTCTTCTTCTTCTTCTTCTTCCTCTTCTTCTTCCTCTTCTTTTTCTTCTTCTTCTTCCTCTTCTTTTATTCTTCTTCTTCTTCTTCTTGTTCTTTTTCTTCTTCTTCTTCTTCTTCTTCTTCTTCTTCTTCTTCGTCATCATCATTATCATCATCTTCTTCTTCTTCTTCTTTTTGTTCTACTTC
>JAIUJO010001095.1:67500-80000 GCA_023846275.1 Vanilla planifolia
TCTACTTCTTCTTCTTCTTCTTCCTCCTCCTCTTCTTTATTCTCTTCCTTTTTTTCCACTTCTTCTTCTTCTTCTTCTTCTTCTTCTTCTTCTTTCAACTTCTTCTTCCATGTCTTCTTCATCATGATCATCTTCTTCTTCTTCTTCTTCTTCTTCTTGTTGCTCTTCATCTCCTTCCTCTTCTACTTCCTATTTTTCTTCTTTTTCTTCTTCTTCTTCTTCCTCTTCTTCTTTATCTTCTTCTTCTTCCTCATCTTCCTCTTCTTGGAAAAATCTGTCGATTATTAAAATCTGGAGGGTTCAATTCCCTCTATCACAAAGAAAAAGCGCACTTTACTTCCTCATTCTCAGAAAGGTTTGTCCACAGAGGGCGAGTCAGGGCTTTCTTCTTGTTCTTCTTCTTCTCCCTCTTCTTCGTCTTCTTCTTCTTCTTCTTCTTCTTCTTCTTCCTCTTTCTCTTCTTCCTCTTCTTCTTCTTCATCTTCTTCTTCTTCTTCTTCTTCCTCTTCCTCCTCCACCTCTTCTTCTTCTTCATCTTCTTCTTCTTCTTCCTCTTCCTATTCTTCTTCTTCTTCTTCTCCTCCTCCTCATTTGTTCTTCGTCTTTTTCTTCCACTTGTTCTTCATCTTCTTCTTCTTCTACTTCTTCTTCTACTTCTTCTTCATCTTCTTGTTCTTCTTCTTCTACTTCTTCTTCTTCTTCCTCTTCTTCTACTTCTTTTTCTTCGTCTTCTTCTTCTACTTCTTCTTCTTCATTATCATAATCATCATCTTCTCCTTCTTCAGCTTCGTTTTTTCTTTTTCTTCCTCACCATTTTCTTCTTCTACTTCGTCATCTTCTTTTTCTTCTTCTTCTTCTTCTACTACTACGACTACTTCTTCTTCTTCCTCCTCTTCTACATTTTTCAACTTCTTCTTCTTCTTGTTCTTTTGCATCTTCTTCTTCTTCTTCAACTTCAACTTCTTCTTTTTCTTCTTCTTCTTCTTCTTCTTCTTCTCCCGCTTCTCCTTCTTTTTCTTCTTCTTCTTCCTCTTCTTCTTCTTCTTCTTCTTCTTCCTCTTCCTCTTCTTCTTCTTCTTCTTCCTCTTCTTCTTCTTCTGCTGCTTCTTCTTCTTGTTCCTCTTCTTCTTCTTCTTCTTCTTCTTCTTCTTCTTCTTCTTCTTCTTCCTCGACTTCTTCTTCTTCTTGCTCTTCTTCTTCTTCTTCTTCTTCTTCTTCTTCTGCCTCTTCTTCTTCTTCTTCATCTTCTTCTTCTTCCTCTTCTTCTTCATCTTCTTCTTCTTCCTCCCCTTCTTCGTAGTCTTCTTCTTCTTCTTCTTCTTCTTCTTACTCTTCTCCTTCTTCTTCTTCTTCTTCTTCCTTTTCTTCTTCTCCCTCTTCTTCTTCCTCCTCCTCGTCTTCTTCTTCTTCCTCTTCTTCAAATTCTATGTCTTCCACTTCTTTCTCTTTTTTTTCTTGATCTTCTTCTTCTTCTTCCTCTACTTCTTCTTCTTCATCTTCTTCTTCTTCTCCTTCAACTTCTTCTTTTATTTCTTCTTCTTCTTCCTATTCTTCCTCCTCCTCCTCTTCTTCCTCTTCTTCTTCTTCAAATTCTTCTTCTTCTTCTTCCACTTCTTTCTCTTCTTCATCTCCTTCCTCCTCTTCCTCTTATTCTTCTTCTTCTACTTTCTCCTCTTCCTCTTCTTCGTCTTCTTCTTCCTCTTCCTCTTCTTCTTCTTCTTCTTCTTCCTCTTCTTCTTCTTCTTCTTCTTGTTCTTCTTCTTCCTCTAAGTACTCTTCTTCCTCTTCTTCATTTTTCTCTTCTTCTTGTTCTTCTTCTTCTTCTTCCTCCTCTTCCTCTTCTTCTTCTTCCCCTTCCTCTTCTTCGTCTTCTTCTTCCTCTTCTTCCTCTTCTTTTTCTTCTTCTTCTTCTTCGTCGTCTTCTTCTTCTTCCACTTCTTCTTCCACTTCATCTTGTTCTTCTTCTTCTTCTTCTCCTTCTTCTCCTTCTCCTTATTCTCCTTCTTCTTCTTCTCCTCCTTCTTCTTCTTCTCTTCTTCTTCTCCTTCTTCTTCTTCTCCTTCTTCTTCTCCTTCTTCTTCTTCTCCTTCTTCTTCTCCTTCTCTGGCTTCTTCTTCTTCTTCTTCTTCTCCTCCTCCTCCTCCTTTCCCAAATTCTTCTTCTTCCTCTCCTCCTTCTTCTTCTTCTCCTTCTTGTCTTCCTTCTCCTTCTTCTTCTTCTTCTCTTTCTCCTTCTTCTTCTCCTTCTTCATCTCCTTCTCTTCTTCTTCTTCTACCCCTTCTCCTCCTTCTTCTTCTTCGTTTTCTTCTTCTCCTTCTCCTTCTTCTCCTTCTTCTCCTTCTTCTCCTTCTTCTCCTTCTTCTCCTCTTCTCCTTCTTCTCCATCCCCTTCTTCTCCTTCTTATTCTTCATCTTCTTCTTTTTCTTCCTCTTATTCATCTACTTCTTCTTCTTCTTCCTCTTCATCTTCTTCTTCTTCTTCTTCTTCTTCCTCCTCTTCTTCTTCTTCTTCCTCCTCTTCTGCTTCTTCATCTTCTTGCTCTTCTTCTTCTTCTTCCACCTTTTCTTCCTCCACTTCTTCTACTTGTTCTTTCTCTTCTTCTTCTTCTTCTTCCTCTTCCTGTTCTTATTCTTCCTCTTCTGTTTCTTCTACTTCTTCTACTTCTTCTTCCTCTTCTTCTTCTTCTTCTTCTTCCTCCCCGTCTTCTTCTTCTTCTTCCTCTTCTTCTTCCTCTTCTTCTTCCTCTTCTTCTTCTTCTGCTTCTTCTTCTGTCTCTTCTTCATCGTCTTCGTCTTCTTCTTCTTCATCTTCTTCTTCATCTTCTTCTTCTTCGTCTTCTTCCTCTTCGTCTTCTTCTTCCTCCTCATATTCCTCTTCTTTGTCTTCCTCTTCTTCCTCTTCCAATTCTTCTTCTTCTTCTTCTCATTCTTCTTCTTCTTCTTATTTTTCTTCTTCTTCTTCCTCCTTTTCCTCCTTTTCTTCCTCTTCTTCTTCTTCCTCCTCTACTTCTTCTTCCTCCTCTTCTTCCACTTCCTCTTCTTCTTCTTCATCCTCTTCCTCTTCTCCATCTTCTACTTCCTCCTTTTCCTCTTCGTCATCTTCTTCTTCCTCCTCTTCCTCTTCTTGTTCTCCTACTTCTTCTTCTTCTTTTTCTTCTTCGTCTTCTTCTTCTTCCTCTTCTTCTTCTTCTTCTTCTTCTTCCTCTAATTCTTCTTCTTCCTCTTCTTCCCCTTACTCTTCTTCCTCTTCTTCTTTTTCTTCCTCTTTTTCCTCCTCTTCTTCTTCTTCTTTCTCTTCTCCTGTTCTTTTTCTTCTTCTTCCTCCTCTTCCACTTCTTCTTCTTCTTTTTCTTCCCCTTCTTCTTCTTCATCTTCTTCTTCTTCTTCTTCCACTTCTTCTTCTTCTTCTTATTCCTATTCTTCTTCTTCTTCTTCTTCCCCTTCTTCTTTCTCTTCATCATCATCATCTTCTTCTTCTTCTTCTTCTTCTTCTTCTTCCTCTTCTTCTCCTTCTTCTCCTTCTCCTTCTTCTCCTTCTTCAGCTTCTACTCCTTCTTCTTCTTCTCCTTCTTCCTCTCCTTTTTCTCCTTCTCGTTCTTTTTCTTCTCCGACTTCTTCTCCTTCTTCTTCTTCTTCTTCTCCACCTTCTTCTTCTCCTTCTTCTTCTTCTTTCTTTCCTTCTTCTTTTTCTTTTTCCCCTTCTTCTTCTTCTCTTTCTTCTTCTTCCTCTCCTCCTTCTTCTTCTCCTTCTTCTCCTTCTTCTTCTTCTCCTTCTCCTTCTTCTTCTCCTTGTTCTTTTCCTTCTCCTTCTCCTTCTTCTTCTTCTCCTTCTCCTACCTCTTCTTCTTCTTCATTTTCTTCTTCTCCTTCTCGTTCTTCTTCTCCTTCTTTTTCACCTTCTTCTCCTTCTCCTTCTTCTCCTTCTTCGTCATCTTCTTCTTCTTCTATTACTACTAATACTACTTGTTCTTCTTCTTCTTCTTCTTCTTCTTCTTCTTCTTTTTCTTCTTCTTCTTCTTCCTTTTCTTCTACTACTACTTCTTCTTCTTCTTCTCTTCTTCTTCTTCTTCTTCCTTTACTTCTTGCTTTTCATCTTCTTCTTCCTCATCTTCTTCTTCTTCTTCTTATTCTTCTTCTTCTTCTTCTTCTTCTTCTTCTTTTGCTTCCTCTTCTCTTCTTCCTCATCTTCTTCCTCTTCTTCTTGCTCTACTTCTTCATCTTATTCTTCCTCCACTTCTTCTTCTTCTTCTTCCTCTTCCTCCACTTCTTCCTCTTTTTCTTCATCTTCTTCTTCCTCTCCTTTCTCTTCTTCTTCCACTTCCTCATCTTCTTCTTCTTCTTTTGCTTCTTCTTCATCTCTTCTTCTTTTTCTTCCTCTTCTGCTCCTTCTTCTTCTCCATCTCCTTCTTCTCCCTCTCCTTCTTCTACTACTTCTTTTTCTTCTTCTTCTTCTCCATCTTTTTCTCCTTCTTCTTCTTCTCCTTCTCTTTCTTCTTTCCTTCTTCTTCTTCACCTTCCTCTTCAATTCTTCTCTTTCTTCCTCTTCTTCTTCTTTTTCTCCTTCTTCCAATTCTTCTTCTTCACATTCTTCTACTCCTCCTTCTCCTTCTTCTTCTTCTTTGCCTTCTACTTCTTCTTCTTCTTCTTCGCCTTCTACTTCTTCTTCTTCTTCTTCTTTTTCTCCTTCTCCTTCCCCTTCTTCTTCTTTTTCTTCTTCTTCTTGTTCTTCTTCTTCTCCATCTACTTCTCCTTCTTCTTCTCCTGCTCCTTCTTCTACTTCTTCATCTTCTTCTTCTACTCCGTCTTCTTCTTCTCCTTCTTCACCTTTTTCTTCTTCTTCTTCTTTTTCTTCTTCTTCTACCTTTTCTCCTTCTTCTTCTTCTTCTTGCACTTCTTCTTCTTGTTCTTCTTCTTCTCTTCTTCTTCTTCTTCTTCTTCTTCTTCTTCTTCCTCTTCGTCTTCTTCGTCTTCTCCTTCCTCCACTTCTTCTTCTTCTACTTCTCCTTTCTCTACTTCTTCTTCATCTTCCTCTGCCTCTTCTTCTTCTTCTTCTTTTTCTTCTTCCTTTTTTTTCTTCTTCTTCTTCTTCTTTTTCTTCTTCCTCTTCTTCTTCTACTACTTCTTCTTCTTCCACTTCTTCTTTTTCTTCTTCTTCTTTTTCCTCTTCTTCTTCTACTTCTTCTTCCTCTTCTTCTTCTTCTTCTTCTTCTTCTTCTTCCTCTTCTCTTTTTTTCTTCTGCTTCTTCCCCTTCTTGTTCTTCTTCTTCTTTTTCTTCTTCTTCTTCTACTTCTTCTTTCTCTTCTTCTTCCTCTTCTTCTTCTTCCTCTTCTTCTTCTCTTCTTCTCCTCCTCTTCTTCTTCCACTTCTTCCTATTCTTCTTCTTCTTCTTCTTCTTCTTCTTCTTCATGTTCTTCTTCTTCTTCTTCCTCCTCTTCTTCTTCTTTTGCTTCTTCATGCTCTTCTTCTTCTTCTTCTTCTTCTTCTTCTTCTACTTCCTCTTCTCTTCTACTTCTTCTTCTTCCTCCTCCTCTTCTACTTCTTCTTCTTCCTCTTCTTCTTCTTCTTCTTCTTCTGCTTCTTCTTCTTCTTCTTTGACTTCTTCTTCTTCTTCTTCTTTTTCCTCTTCACCTTCTTATCCATATTCTTCCTCTACTTCATCATCATCATCTTCTTTTTCTTCTTCTTCTTCTTCTTCTTCTTCTTCTTCTTCTTTTCTTCTTGCTCATCCTCTTCTTCATCTTCATCTTCTTCTTCTTCCTCCTCTTTGTCTTCTTCGTCTTCCACTTCTTCGTACTCTTCTTCTTCGTCTTCTTATTCTTTCTCTTCTTCTCTACTACTTCTTCTTCGCCTTCTTCTTCTTCTTCTTCTTCTACATCTTCTTCATTTTCCTCTTCTTCTTCGTCTGCTTCTTCTTCTTCTTCTTCTTCTCTTCTTCTCCTTATTCTCCTTCTTATTCTCCTTATTCTCCTTCTTATTCTCGTTCTTCCATCTTCTCGTTCTCCTTATTCTTCTTCTCCTCTTCCATCTTCTTCTTCTACTTCTCCTTCTCCTTCTTCTTCTTCTTCTCCTTCTTCTTCTCCTCCTCCTTCTTCTTCTTCTTCTCCTCCTTCTCCTTCTTCTACTTCTTCTTTTTCTTCTTCTTTTTACTCCTCCTTTTCCTCTTCTTCTTGCTCTTCCTCATCTACTTCTTCATCATCTTTTTCTTCTTCTTCTTCTTCTTCTTTTTCATCATCATCATCTTCTTCTTCTCCTCCTCCTCCTCCTCCTCCCTTCTTCTTCTTCTCTTTACTCCACCTTTCCCTCTGCTTCTTACTCTTCCCATTCAAATTCTTCTTCTTCATCTTTTCTTCTTCTTCTTCTTCTTCTTCTCCTTCTTCTCCTTCTCCTTCTCCTTCTCCTTCTTCTTCTTCATGATCTTCTTCTTTTCTTCTTCTTCTCCTTCCCCTTCTTCTTCTTCTTCTTCTTATTTTTATTCTTCCTCTTCTCCTTCTTCTTCCTCTTTTTCTTCAACCTCTTCATCTTCTTCTTCTTCTTCTTCTTCTTTGTATTCAGATTTTTCCTCTTTTTTTTATTCTTCTTCTTCCTCTTCTTCTTCTTCTTCTTCTTCTTCTTCTTCTTCTCTGTCTTCTACTTCTTTAACTTCTTCTTCTTCTCCTTCTTCTTCTTCAACTTATTCTTCTACTTTCTCTCATTCTTTTTCATATTCTTCTTCTTCTTCTTCTTCTTTTTCTTCTTCATCATTTCTTCTTCTTCTTCCTCTTCTTCTTCTTCTTCAACCTCTTCTTTTTCTTCTTCTTCTTCTTAATCTTATTCTTCCTCTTCTTTTTCTTTTTCTTCTTCCTCTTCTTCTTTTTCTTCTTCTACTTCTTTGCCTTCTTCTACTTCTTCTACATCATGTTCTTCTTCTTCTTCTTCTTCTTTTACCTAATCTCCTTCTTTCTCTTCTACTTCTTCTTTCCTCTTCTTCTTCTTCTTCTTGCTTTTCTTCTTGTTCTTCTCCTTCTTTTGCTACTACTACTACAACTTCTTCTTCTTCTTCTTCTTCTTCTTCTTCTATTTCTTCTTCTTCTTCTTCATCTTCTTCTTCTTCTTCTTCTTCTTTTCCTTCTCCTCCTTCTTCTTCTTCTTCTTCTTCTCCTTCTTCTACTTCTTCTTCTTCTTCTTTTTTTTCTTCTTCTTCTTCTTCTTCTTCTTCTTCCACTTCTTCATCTTCTTTTTCTTCTTCATCTTCTTCTTCTTCTTCTTCTTCTTCTTCTTGTACTTCCTCTTCGACTTGTCTTCTTCTTCATCTCGTTCTTCTTCCACTTCCTTTTATTTTTTTTCTTCATCTTCCTCTTCTTCGACTTCTTGTTCTTCTTCTTCTTCTTCTTCTTCTTCTTTGCTTCTTCTTCTTCGTTTTCATCATCTTCTTCTTTTTTTTCTTCAACTTCAGCTTCTTCATTTTCTTATTCTTCTTCCTCTTCATCTTTTTCTTCTTCAATTTCCTCTTTTTTTTCTTCTTCTTCTTCTCCTTCTTCTCATCATCATCATCATCATCTTCATCTTCTTCTTCTTCTTCTTCTTCTTCGTCTTCCTCCTATTCTCCTTCCTGTTCTTATTCTTCTTCTTCATCATCTTCTACGTTTCTTCTTCTACACCGTTTTCTTTTTCTTGTTATTCATCTTCTCCTCCTGTTTCTTCTTCTTCTACATCTACGGCTTCTTTTCTTCTTCTTCTTCTTCTTCTTCTTCTTCTTCCACCCCCTCCTCTTCTTCTTCCTCTTCATCTTCTTCTTCTTCTTCTAATTTTTCTTCTTCGTTTTCCTTTTCTCCTTCCTCTTCTTCCTTCCTCTTCTTCTTCTTCTTCTTCTTCTTCCTTTTTCTTCTTCTTCTTCTTCTACTTTTCTTCTTCATCATCTTTTTCTTTTTCTTCCTCTTCTTCCTACCTCTTCTTTTTCTTCTTGTTCTTCTTCTTTTCTTCAACTTCTTCCACTTCTTCATCTTTTACTTCTTAATCTTCCTCTTCTTCCTCTTGTTCTTCTTCTTGTTCTTCTTCTTCTTGTTTTACTACTACTTTTTCTTCTTCAGCAACTTTTTCTTCTTCTTCTGCTTCTTCTTCAACAACTTCCTACCACTTCTTCTAATTCTACTTCTTCTACTTTGACTGCTTCTCCTTTTTGTTCTTCTTCTTCTCCTTCTTCTTATTTCTCTTCTTTTTCCACTTCTTCATCTTCTTCTCCTTCTTCATCTTCTCCATCTTCTTTTCTCCTTCTTATTCTTCTTCTCCTTCTTCATCTTCTTCTTCTTCTTCTCCTTCTTCTCCATTATCGCTTCTTCTTCTTATCTTTCTTCTTCTTCTCTTCCTTCTTCTTCTCCTCCTTCTTCTCCTTCTCCTTCTTCTTCTTCATGATCTTGTTCTTCTTCTTCTTCTTCTTCTGCTACTACTACTTCTTCTTCTTCTTCTTCTTCTCCTCCTCCTCCTCCTATTTCTTCTTCTTCTTCTACTACTTTTACTTCTTCATCTTCTTCTTCTTCTTTTACTTCTTCTTCTTCTACTACTACTTTTTAATCTTGTTTTTCTTTTTCTTCTTCTTCATCTTCTTCTTCCTCTTCTTCTTCTTCTCCTCCTCCTTCTTATTCGTCTTCTTCTTCTCCTTCTTCTTCTTCTTCTTCTATTACTACTACTACTTCTTCTTTTACCTCTTCTTCAACATCTTCTTTTAGTTCTTCTTCTTCTTTCTCTTCTTCTTCTTCTTCTCCTCCTCCTCCTCATCCTCTTTCTTCTTCTTCTTCTCCTCCTCCTTCTTCATCTTCTCTTTCTTTTTTCTTCTTCTTCTTCTCCTTCTTCTCTTCATCATCATCTTTTTTTCTTCCTCTTCATCTTCTTCTACTTCTTCTTCTTCTTCTTCTTTTTATTCTTCTTCTTCATCCTCCTCTTCTTCTTCTTCTTCTTTTTCTTCATCTTCTTCTCCTTCTTCATCTTCTTCTCCTTCTTCTTCATCTTCTTCTTCTTGTTCTCCTTCTTTTTCTTCTTCTACTTCTTTCTCTTCCAATTCTTCTTCTTCTTCTACTACTACTACTACTACTTATTCTTCTTGTAATTCTTCTTCTTCTTCTTCTTCTACTATTACTTCTCCTTCTTCTTTTCTTCTTCTTCGACTCTTCTTCCTCTTCTTCTTCTCTTTCTTCATCTTCTTCTCCTTCTTATCCTTCTTCTCCTTCTCCTTCTTCTTCTCCTTCTTCATCTTCTACTTCATCATCTCTTCTTCATCAGCATTATCTTCTTCTTCTTCTTCTTCTTTTTCTTCCTCTTCTTCTTCATTTTCTTCAACTTCTTCTACTTCTTCCTCTTCTTCTTCTTCTACAACTACTAATACTTCTTCTTCCTCCTCCTCTTTAGCTTCTTGTTCTTTTTCTTCTTCTTCCTCTTCCTCTTCTTCTTAGTTTGTTCTTCTTCTTCTTCTTCTTCTAATTCCTCTTCTTCTTCTTCTTCCTCCTCCTCCTCCTCCACTTCTTCTTTGTCTTCTTCATTTGCCTCTTCTTCTCCTTGTTCATCTTCTTCTTCTTTCTCTTCATCTTCTTCTTGTTCTTGTTTCTTCTTCTTCTTCTACTTATTCTTCTTCTTATCCTCCATCTTCTCCTTCTTCTTCTACTTCTTCCCTTCTTCCTCTTCTTCTTCTTTTCCTCCTCATCTTCTACTTTTTCTTCCTTCATCTTTTCTTCTTCCTCTTCTTTTTTCTTGTTCTTCTTGTACTTTCTTCTTCTTCTTCTTCTTCTTCTTCTATTTCCTACTCTTACTCTGCCCCTCTTCTTCTGCTTCTCCTTCTTCTCCTTCTACTTCTTCTTATACTTCTTCTTCATCTCCTTCTCCTTCTTCTTCTTCTTCTTCTTTTTCTTCTTCTTTTTCTTCATCATCATCATCTTCGTCTTCTTCTTCTTCTTCTTCTTCTTCTTTTACTTCTACTTCTTCTTCTCCTTTTTCTCGATTTGTCCTCCTTCTTAATCCTCTCTTCTTCACCTTCATCTTCTTTATCATCATCTTCTTCTTCTTCTTCATCATCTTCTTCTACTTCTTCCACCTCTTCTATTTCTTCTTCTTTTTCTTCTACTTCTTCCTCTTCATCATCTTCTTCTTCTTCTCCTTTTTCTCCTTCTTTTTCTTCTTCTTTTTTAGCATCATCATTTTTCTCCTTCTTCTTCTTCTTCTTCTTTAGTTTCTTCTTCTTCTTCTTTAGTTTCTTCTTCTTCTTCTTCTTCTTTTTCTTCACCTTCTTTGCTTCTTCTTCTTTTTCTTCTTTTTCTTCTTCTTCTTTTTCTTCACCTTCTTGGCATCTTCTTCTTTTTTTTCTTTAGAATCATCTTCCTCTACTTTTTCTTCTCCCTCTTTTAGCTCTTATTTTTAAAATTTCTCTTCTTCTTTTGCTTCTTCTGTTTGTTCTTCTTCTTCCTCCAACTCTTTATCCTCTTCCTCTTCTTCTTCTTCTTCTACATTTTCTTCATCTTCATCTTGTTCTTCTTCTTCTTCTTCATCTTCTTCCTCTTCTTAATCTTTTTATTGTTCTTTCTTCTTCCCCTTCTTCTTCCTAATCTTCTTCTTCTTCTTCCTCCTCTTGCACTTCTTCTTCTCCTTATTCTTTTTCATCATTTTCCTCTTCTTCTTCCTCTTTTTCTTCATCCTCTTTTTTTCTTCTCTTCTACTACTACTTTTTTTTCTTCTTCTTCTTCCTCCTCTTCTCTTTCTTCTTCCTCTTGTTCTTCCTCTTCTTCTTCTTCAATATCTTCTTTTTCTTCTTTTGCTTCCCCTTCTTCTTCATCATAATCTTCTTCTTCTACTTCCACCTCTTCTAATTTTTCTACTACTTCTTCTTCTTTTCCTTCCTCTTTATCTTATTTTTCTTTTTCTTCTTCTTATTCTTCTTCTTCTTCTTCTTCTTCTTCTTCTTGCTTGTTCTTCTATTTGTTCTTCTTCTTCCTCTTCTTTTTCTTCCTTTTCCTTTTCTTTTTCTTCTTCTTCCACCTTCTTCTTCTTAATATTCTTTTTCTTCTTTTTCTTCTTCCTCTTCTTCTTCTTCTTCTTCACCTTCTCCTCTTCTTCTTCCACCTTTTCTTTTTCTACTTCTTCATCTTCTTCTTCTCCTTCTTCTTCTTCTTCTTCTCCTTCTTCACTTTTTCCTTCTTCTTCTTCGCTTCTTCTTCTACTTCTTCTTCCTCATCTTCCTCCTCTTCTTCTTCTACTTCTTCTTCTTCTTCTTCTTCGTCATCTTTTTCTTCCTCTTCCTCTTCTTCTTCTAATTCGTCTGCTTCATCTTCTCGTTCTTCTTCTTCTTCTTCCTCTTCTTGCTCCTCCTTCTACTTCGTCCACCTCTTCCTCTTCTTCTTCTTCTTCTTCTTCTTCTGTTTTCATGTTTTCAACTTCTTCTTCTCCTCCTCCTCCTTTTCATCTTCTTCTTCTTCTTT
Organism: Vanilla planifolia; assembly: GCA_023846275.1. Lineage (NCBI taxonomy): Eukaryota > Viridiplantae > Streptophyta > Magnoliopsida > Asparagales > Orchidaceae > Vanilla > Vanilla planifolia. The sequence continues at coordinate 78,936 of JAIUJO010001095.1, forward strand.
TTCTCGTTCTTCTTATTATTGTATTGCTTCATCATCTTCATTCTTCTTCTTCTTCTACTACTACTACTTCTTCTTCTTGTTCTTCTTCTTCTTCTCATCTTCATCTTCTTCTTCTTCCTCTTCTTCTTCTTCATCATCTTCTTTTTCTTTTCTTTTTCTTCTTGTTCTTCCTTCCTTTACCTCTTCTTCTTCTTCTTCTTCTTCATCATCTCTTATTTCTTTTTCTTCTTCTTTTTTTTCTTCTTCCTCTCCATTTCTTTCTTTCTTCTTCTTCTTCTTCTTCTTCTTGCTTTCATTATTCTTCTTCTTCTTAATTGTTGTCTTCTTCTTCTTCTTTCTTCTCTCCATTCCTCTTCTTCTTCTTCTTCTTCTTCTTTTTCTTCTTCTTCATCTTCTTCCTCCTCTTCTTCTTCCTCCACTTCTTCTTCTTCCTCTTCTCCTTTGTTCCTTCTTCTTTTCTTCTTCTTTTTCTTCTTCTTTGTTCTTCTTCTTCTTCTCATCTTTTTCTTCTTCTTAGTTCTTCTTCTTCTTCTTCTTCTTCTCTTCTTCTTCTTCTTCTTCTTCTTCTTCTTCTTCTTCTTTGTTCTACTTCTTCTTCTTCTTCTTCTTCTTCTTCCTTTGTTCTACTTCTTCTTCTTCTTCTTCTTCTTCTTCTTCTTCTTCTTCTTCTTCTTCTTTGTTCTACTTCTTCTTCTTCTTCTTCTTCTTTGTCTTCTTCTTCTTCTTCTCTCTTCTTTTCTACTTCTTCTTCTTCTTCTTCTTTCTTCTTCTTCTTCTTCTTCTTCTTCTTCTTCTTCTTCTTCTTCTTCCTCATCTTCTTCTTCATCTTCTTCTTCTTCTTCTTCTTCTTCTTCTTTTTCTTCTTCTTCTTCTTCTTCTTCTTCTTCTTCTTCTTTGTTCTACTTCTTCTTCTTCTTCTTCTTCTTCTTCTTCTTTGTTCTACTTCTTCTTCTTCTTCTTCTTCTTTGTTCTTCTTCTTCTTCTTCTTCTTCTTCTTCTTCTTCTACTTCTTCTTCTTCTTCTTCTTTCTTCCTTCTTCTTCTTCTTCTTTCCTCTTCTTCTTCT
>JAIUJO010001095.1:82500-87500 GCA_023846275.1 Vanilla planifolia
TCTTCTTCCTTTACCTCTTCTTCTTCTTCTTCTTCTTCATCATCTCTTATTTCTTTTTCTTCTTCTTTTTGTTCTTCTTCCTCTCCATTTCTTTCTTTCTTCTTCTTCTTCTTCTTCTTCTTCTTGCTTTCATTATTCTTCTTCTTCTTCATTGTTGTCTTCTTCTTCTTCTTTTTCTTCTCCCTTCTTCCAATTCTTCTTCCTCTTCTTCTTCTTCTTCTTCTTCTTTTTCTTCTTCTTCATCTTCTTCCTCCTCTTCTTCTCCTCCACTTCTTCTTCTTCCTCTTCTCCTTTGTTCTTCTTCTTCTTCTTCTTCTTTTTCTTCTTCTTTGTTCTTCTTCTTCTTCTCCATCTTCTTCTTCTTCTTTGTTCTTCTTCTTCTTCTTCTTCTTCTTCTTCTTCTTCTTCTTCTTCTTCTTCTTCTTCTTCTTTGTTCTACTTCTTCTTCTTCTTCTTCTTCTTCTTCTTCTTCTTTGTTCTACTTCTTCTTCTTCTTCTTCTTCTTCTTCTTCTTCTTCTTCGTTGTTCTACTTCTTCTTCTTCTTCTTATTCTTTGTTCTTCTTCTTCTTCTTCTTCTTCTTCTTCTTCTTCTTCTTACTTCTTCTTCTTCTTCTTCTTCTTTCTTCTTCTTCTTCTTCTTCTTCTTCTTCTTCTTCTTCTTCTTCTTCTTCTTCTTCTTCTTCTTCATCTTCTTCTTCATCTTCTTCTTCTTCTTCTTCTTCTTCTTCTTCTTCTTCTTCTTCTTCTTCTTCTTCTTCTTCTTTGTTCTACTTCTTCTTCTTCTTTCTTCTTCTTCGTCTACTTCAACTTCTTCTTTTTTTCTTTTTCTTATTCATCCTCTTCTTTCTCTTCTTCTTCTTCATGTTCTTTTTCTTCTTCCCTCACCTCCTTATACCTCTTCCTCTTGTTCCTCTTCTTATTCTTCTTCATCTTCTTCTTCTTCATTTTCTTCTTCTATTTCTACTTGTTCCACTTCCTCTTAATCTTCTTTATAATCATTATCATCATCATCTGCTTCATCTTCTTCTTCTTCTTCTTATTCTTCTTTTTCTTCTTATTCTTCCTCTTCTTCTTGTTCTTCTTCTTCGTCTACTTCTTCAACTTTTCTTTTTTTCTTTTTCTTCTTCATCCTCTTCTTCCTCTTCTTCTTCTTCATGTTCTTTTTCTTCTTCCCTCACCTCCTTATACTCTTCCTCTTGTTCCTCTTCTTATTCTTCTTCTTCTTCTTCTACGATTTCTTCATCATCATCATCATCTTCTTCTTCTTCTTCTACTACTACTACTACTTCTTCTTCTTCTTCTTCTTCTTCTTCTCCTCCTCCTTCTCCTTGTTCTTCTTCAGCTTCTTCTTCTTCTTCCTCATCTTCTTTTCTTATTCTTTTTCTTCTTCTTCTACTTCTTATTATTCCTCTTCTTCTCCTTCCTCGTCATCTTCTTCTTCTTCTTCATCTTTTTCTTCTTCTTCTTCTTCTTCTTCTCCTTCTTCTTCTTCAACTTCTTCTTCTTGTTCTTCTTTTTCTTCATCTTTAGTTCTTCTTCTTCCACATCCTCCTCTTCTTTATCTTCTTCTTCCGTGTTTACTTCTGGTTCACGTTTGTTTTCTTCTTCCTCTACTACTACTACTAATTCTTTTTCCTATTGTTTTTTTTTCTTCTTCTTCTCCATCTTCTTGTTCTCCTTTTTCTTCTTCTTCTTTTTCTTTTTCTTCTTTTTCTTCTTCTTCTTCTTCTTCTACATCTTCTTCATCTTCTTCTTGTCTTCTTTGTCCTATACCTCTGCTTCTGCTATTTCTTCTACTTCATCTTTTTGTTTTTCTTTTTCTGCATCTTCTTCTTCTTCGCCATCTTCATCATCATCATCATCATCATCTTCTTCCTTCTTCTTCTTCTTCTGCTTCTTCTTCTTCGTCTTCTTCTTCTTCTTCTGCTTCTTCTTCTTCGTCTTCTTCTTCTTCTTTACTTATTATTCTTCTTCCTGTCCTTCCTCCCTCTTCCTTTTTTCTTCTTCTTCTTCTTCCTCTTCTTCCTCCTCCTGCTCCACTTTTTCTTTATCTTCTTCTTCTTCTTCTTCTTCTTCTTCAACTTCTTCTTTTTCTTCTTCCTCTTCTTCCTCCTCTTCTTCTTCTACTTCTTCTTCTTCTTCTTCGTCATGTTTTTCTTCCTCTTCCTCTTCTTCTTCTAATTCTTCTGCTTCATCTTCTCGTTCTTCTTCTTCTTCTTCCTCTTCTTGCTCCTCCTTCTACTCGTCCACCTCTTCCTCTTCTTCTTCTTCTTCTTCTTCTTCTTCTTCTTCTGTTTTCATGTTTTCCTCTTCTTCTTCTCCTCCTCCTCCTTTTCTCTTCTTCTTCTTCTTCTTCTTCTTTTTCTCGTTCTTCTTATTATTGTATTGCTTCATCTTCTTCTTCTTCTTCTACAACTACTACTTCTTCTTCTTGTTCTTCTTCTTCTTCATCATCTTCATCTTCTTCTTCTTCCTCTTCTTCTTCTTCATCATCTTCTTTTTCTTTTCTTTTTCTTCTTGTTCTTCTTCCTTTACCTCTTCTTCTTCTTCTTATTCTCATCATCTCTTATTTCTTTTTCTTCTTCTTTTTGTTCTTCTTCCTCTCCATTTCTTTCTTTCTTCTTCTTCTTACTTTCATTATTCTTCTTCTTCTTCATTGTTGTCTTCTTCTTCTTCTTTTTCTTCTCCTTCCAATTCTTCTTCCTCTTCTTCTTCTTCTTCTTCTTCTTCTTCATCTTCTTCCTCCTCTTCTTCTTCCTCCACTTCTTCTTCTTCCTCTTCTCCTTTGTTCTTCTTCTTCTTCTTCTTTTCCTTCTTCTTTGTTCTTCTTCTTCTTCTCCATCTTCTTCTTCTTCTTTGTTCTTCTTCTTCTTCTTCTTCTTCTTCTTCTTCTTCTTCTTCTACTTTGTTCTACTTCTTCTTCTCTTCTTCTTCTTCTTCTTCTTCTTCTTCTTCTTCTTCTTCTTCTTCTTCTTCTTCTTTTTCTTTGTTCTTCTTCTTCTTCTTCTTCTTCTTCTTCTTCTTCTTCTTCTGCTTCTTCTTCTTCTTCTTCTTTCTTCTTCTTCTTCTTCTTCTTCTTCTTCTTCTTCTTCTACTTTCTTCTTCTTCTTCTTCTTCTTCATCTTCTTCTTCATCTTCTTCTTCTTCTTCTCTTCTTCTTCTTATTCTTCTTCTTCTTCTTCTTCTTCTTCTTCTTCTTCTTCTTTGTTCTTCTTCTTTCTTCTTCTTCTTCTTCTTTTTTTTACTTCTTCTTCTTCTTCTTCTTCTTTGTTCTTCTTCTTCTTCTTCTTCTTCTTCTTCTTCTCTTCTACTTCTTCTTCTTCTTCTTCTTCTCTTCTTTCTTTGTTCTTCTTCTTCTTCTTCTTCTTCTCTTGTTCTTCTTCTTCTTCTTCTTCTTCTTCTTCTTCTTCTTCTATGTTCCCATCTACTTCATGTTTTTTCTTGTTCTTCTTCTCATCTTCTCTTTCTTATTATTTTTTTTCCTTTTTTTCTTCTTCCACTTCTTCTTCTCCTTCTTCTTGTTCTTCTTTTGCTTCTTCTTCTTCTTCTTATTCTTCTTATTGTTCTTTTTCTTTATATTGTTCTTGTTCTTGTTCTTCTTATTTTTCTTCTTCTTCTTCATATTGTTGTTCTTCTTCTTCTCCTTCTTCTTCCTCTTCTTCCTCTTCTTCTTTTCCTTCTTCTTCTTCTTTTACTTCTTCTTTCTACTTCTTCCTGCTCTTCTTCTTTTCCTTCCACCACCTCTTCTTCTTCTTCTGCTACTTCTTCTTATTCTTCTTTTACTTTTCTTGTTCTCCTTCTTTGTCTTCTTCTGCTTCTTTTTCTTCTTCTTCCTCTTCTTCTTCTTCTTCTTCATCTTCTTCTTCTTCCTCTTCTTCTTCTTCTTCTTCTTTGTCTTCTTCTTCATCATTTTCTTCTTCTTCTACCACTTGTTTTTCTTCTTCTTCTTCTTCTTCTTCCTCTTATTCCTCTTCTTCTTCTTCCTCCTCTTCATCTTCCTTCTCCTCCTCTTCCACTTCTTATTCTTCTTATTCTACGCTTTCACCTTCTTCATCTTCTTATTCTTGTTCTTTTTCTTCTTCATCCACTTCTTCTTCTTCTTTTTCTTCTCATTCTTAATTTGTTGCTTCTTCTTCCTCTTCTTGTACTTATTGCTCTTCTTCTTCTTTTCTTCTTTGTCTTCTTCTTCTTGTAATTCTTCTTCTTCTTCCTCATCTTCTTCTTCATCATTTTCTTCTTCTTCTTCTTCTTCTTCTACCTCTTTTCTTCTTTTCTTCCTCCAACTCTTCTTCTTCTTGTTGTTGTTCTTCTTCCTCTTCTTTATCTCCTACTTCTTCTTTTTTTCTTCTTCTTCTTTCACTTCTTCTTTTTCTTCTTCTTAGAGTTCTTGTTCCTCTCCATCTTCGTCTTCTTCTTGTTCTACTTCATCATCATCATCTTTTTCTTCTTCTTCTTGCTACTTTTCTTTCTCTTTTCCTTATAGTTCTTCTACTTCTATGTTATCTTCTTCTTCAACTTATTCCTCTCCTTCTACTTCTTCTTCTTCATCTTCATTTTCTTCTTATTCTTCTACTTCTTCTTCTTCTTCTTCTCTTCTTCTTCTTTTTCATCTTCCTATTCTTCTTCTTTTCTTTTCTATTTTTTCTACTTCTTAATTTGCTATTACATTTACTTTGTCATCATCTTCTTCTCCTCTTCTTCTTCTTCTTGTTCTTCTTCTTCTTCTTCTTCTTTTTCTTCTTTGTCCTCTTCTAATTCTTTTTCTTCTTCTTCCTCTTCATCTTCTTCTTCATCATCAACTTCTTCTTCATCTTCTTCCTCTTCTTCTTTTTCCCTCCTCATCTACCTCCTCCTCCTCTTCTTCTTCTTCTTCTTCTTCTCCTTCTTCTTTTGCTTCATCTTCATCTTCTTCTTTTTCTTCTTCTTCCTCTTCCTCTTCTTTTTCTATTTTCTCTTCTCCTTCTTTTTCTTCTTCTTCGTCTTCTTCTTCTTCCTCCTT
>JAIUJO010001095.1:97500-102500 GCA_023846275.1 Vanilla planifolia
TCTTCATCTTCAACTTCTTCTTCTTCTTTTTCATCTTCTTCTTCTTCTTCTTCTTCTTCTTCTTCTTTCTCCTCCACCTCTTCTTCTTTCTCTTCTTCTTCTTCCTCTTCTCCTTCCTCCTCTTCTTCCATTTCTTCTTCTTCTTCCTCTTCTTCATTTATGTTTTCATCTTCATCATGTTTTTCTTGTTCTTCTTCCTCACCTTCTCTTTCTTAATCTTTTCTTTTTCTTCTTCTTCCTCTTCTCCTTCTCCTTTTTCTTGTTCTTCTTCTGCTTCTCCTTCTTCTTCTTCGTATTCTTCTTTTTCTTCTTCTTTTTGTTCTTCTTCTTCTTCTTCTTCTTCTTTTCTTCTTCTTCTCTGACTTCTTCTTCTTCCTCTTCTTCTTTTCCTTTCACCATCTCTTCTTCTTCTTCTTCTTCTACATCTTCTTGTTCTTCATTCACTTTTTCTTCTTCTTCTTGTTTTTCTTCTTCAACGTAATCTACTTCTTTTTCTTCTTCTTCCTCTTCATATTTATCTTCTTCTTTTTCTTTGTCTTTGTTCTTCTTTGTTTTCTTCTTCATCATTTTGTTCTTCTTCTTCTTCTTCTTCTTCTTTTCTCCTTCTTCATCCACCTCTGCCTTTTCTTCATTCTTCTCTTTTTTTTCTTCTTCTACTTCTTTTTCATTTTTTTCTTGTTCAACTTTTTCTTCTTCTTCTTCTTCGTCTTCTGCTACTTCTTCTTCTTCTTCTTCTGCTTCTTCTTCTTCTCCTACTTCTTTTTCTTCTTCCCTGACATTCTTCTTCTTTTTCTTCTTCTACTTCTTCTTCTTCTTCGTGTTCTCCTGCTTCTTCTTCTTCTTCTTCTTCTTCTTCTTCTTTCGCTTCTTCATCATCTTCTTCTTCTTCTTCTTCTTCTTCTTTTTCTTCTTCTTCATCTTTTTCTTATTATTATTCTTCTTCTTCTTTGACATTCTTCTTCTTCTTTTTCTTCTTCTTCGTCTTCTTCTTCTTGTTCTCCTGCTTCTTCTTCTTCTTCTTCTTCGCCTTCTTTTTCTTCTTCTTCTTCTTCTTCTTTTTTCACTTCTTCATCATCTTCTTCTTCTTCTTCTTCCGCTTCTTCTTCTTCTGCTGCTTATTATTCTTTGTCTTCTTTTGCTTCTTCTTCTTCTTCTTCCTCTAAGTTGACTTCTTCTTCTTCTTCTTTTTCTTTATCTTCTTCTTCTTCTAGCTCTTCTTCTTCTTCTTTTTCTTCTTCTTGTTCCTCTTCGTCTTCCTCCTCTTCCTTTACTTTTTCCTCCTCTGCTTCACCTTTTCCTCTTTTTCTTCTTCTTCTTCTTCTTCTTCTTCTTCTTTTTCTTTCTACATCATTATCATCATCATCATCATCTTCTTCTTCTTCTTCTTCTTCTTTCTCCTCTTATTGTTTTTCTTCTTATTCTTCTTCTTCTTCCTCCTTCTCTTCTTCTTCTACTTTTTCATAATCTTCTTCTTCTTCTTCTTCTTCTTCTTCTTCTTCCACTTCTGTTTCTTCTTCTTCTTCTTCTTCTTCCACTTCTGTTTCTTCTTCTTCTTCTTCATCCTCCTCCTCTTCTTCTACTTCTTCTTCCTCCTCCTCCTGCTCCTCCTCCTCTTCAAACACTTCTTATTCTTCCTCTTCTTTGCCTTCATCATGTTCTTCTACTTCTACTTCTATGCTTTCACCTTCTACAAGTATTTCTTGTTCTTCTTCTTCATTTTCCCCTTCTTGTTCTTTTTCTTCTAATTTTTCTTCTTCATTCACCTCTTCTTCTTCTTCTTCTCATCCTTCTTCTACTGCTTTTTCTTCCTCTTCTTCTACTTATTCTTCTTCTTCCACTTCTTATTCTTTATCTTCCTTTTCTTCTTCTTCTTCTTCTTTTCCTTAAAATCATCTTCTTCTTCTTCTTTTTCTTCTTCTTCTTCTTCTTCTTTTACCTCTTTTTCTTCTCCCAACTTTTCCTCTTCCTCTTCATTTTCTTGAAATTCTTCTACTTTTTCTTCTTCTTATTTGTCTTCTTCTTCTACTTCTTTTTCTTCTTCTTTCTCTAATTCTTATTCATCTTCGACATCATCATCATCATTATCTTCTTCTTCTTCTTCCTCCTCCTCCTCCACTTGTTCTTCTTCTTCTTCTTCCACTTCTTCTTCACCTTCTTCTTCTTCTTCTTCTTCTTCTTCTTTGTCCTCTTTTTCTTCTCTTTCTTTTTCTTCTTCTTCTTCTTCTTCTTCTTCTTCATCTTATTCTTCTTCTTCTTTTTCTTCTCCTTCATCTTCTTCTTTCTTCACCTCCTCCTCATCTTCTTCTGGTTCTTCTTCTTCTTCTTCTTTTTCTTTTTCTTTTCATTTATTGATGTTCATCCTTTTCTTCTTCTTCTTCTCCTCCACCTTCATTTTCTTCGTCTTCTACTTCTTCTTTACCTCTTCTTCCTCTTCTTCTTCTGTTTCTTCTTGTTCTTCTTCTTCTCCTTCTTCTTGTTCTTCTTCACCTTCTTCTATTTCTTCTTCTTCTTCTTCTTCTTCTTCCTCTTTTCTTCTTCTTCTTCTTCTTCTTTTCTTCCTCTACCACTTCTTTGTCCTATTCTTCTTCTTCTTCTTCATTATTTTCTCTTCTTCAACTTTATGTTCTTCTACTCCTCCTTCTCCTTCTTCTTCTTCTTCTAAGTCATCTTCTTCTTCTTCTTGCTCCTCTTCTTCTTCTTCTTCTTCTTCTTTTCCTTCTTCTTCTTCTTCTTCTTCTTCTTCTTCTTTCATCATCACCATCAACATCATCATGTTCTTCTTGTTCTTCTTCTTCTTCCTCCTCATCTACTTCTAGATCTTCTTCTTCTTCTTCTTCTTCTTCTTCTCCTACCTATTCTTCTTCTTTTTCTTGTTCTTCCTCTTTTTCTTCTTCCTCTTGTTCTTCTTCTTCTTCCTCCTCCTCCTCCTTCTCCTCCTCCACCGCTTCTTCTTCTTCCTCTTCTTCTTCTTCCTCTTGCCCTTCTTCTTCTTGTTCTCCTTTTTCTTCCTCTTCTTCTTCTTCTTCTTCTTCCACTTCTTCTTTTTCTTCTTCTTCTTCCTATTCTTATTCCTCTCCTTCTTCGTCTTCTTCTTCTTCTTCTTCTTCTTCTTCTTCTTCTCCTTCTCCTTTTTCTTCCTCCTCCCTTTCATCCTCTTTTCCTTCTAGTTCTTCTTCTTCTAAGTTATATTTTTCTTCAACTTCTTCTTCTTCTTCTTTTCCATCTTCTTCCCTTTCGTCTTCTTCTTCTACTAATACTTCCTCTTCTTCTCCCACTCCTTTTTATTGTGCTTCTTCTACTTCTTCTTCTTCATCATCATCATCATGATCATCATCATCATCTTCTTCTTCTTCAATTATTTCTTCCTCCTATTCTTTTTGTTCAAATTATTTTTCTTCTTCTTCTTCTCCTTCTTCCTCTTCTTCTTCTTCTTGTTCTTCTTTTTCTTCTACTTCTTCTTCTTCTTTTTCTTCTTCTTATTCTTATTTTTCTTCCTCTACTTCTTCTTCTTCTTCTTCCTCTTCATCTTCTTTTTCTTCTTTTACTATTTATTCCTCTTCAACTTTTTGTTTTTCTTCTTCTCCTTCACCTTCTCATTCTTCTCCTTCTTCTTCTCCATGTTTTTCTTCTTCATATTCTTCTTCTCCTACTTCCTCTTCTTCTTCTACTTTTCTTCTTCTTCTTCTTCTACTTCTTAATTTTCTTCTTCTCCTTCTTCTCCTTCTTCTCCTTCTTCTCCACATTTTCTTCTTCTTCATTTTTTCTTGTTCTTCTTCATCTTCTCTTTCTTTTTCCAATTTTTTTTCTCCTTCTTCTTGTTCTTCTTCTGCTTATTCATGATCATCATCATCATCATCTTCTTCTTCTTCTACTACTTCTCTTTCGTCTTCTTCATCTTCTTCTTCTTCTTCTTCTTCTTTATTTTCTTCTTCTTCTTCTTCTTCTTCTTCCTTATCTTCTTCTTTTTCTTTTTGCTCTTCTTCCCCTTCTTCTTTTCTTCTTCTTCTTCTTCCTCTACTATTTCTTCTTCTTCTTCTTCCTCTTCCTGATCTTCTTTGCTGGTTCCTTTTCTTGTTCTTCTTCTTTTTCTTCTTCTTCATGTTCTTCTTCCTCTTCTTCTTCTTCTTCTTCTTCCTTCTCCACACCCTCTTGTTCCTTTTCTTCTACTTCTTCAACTTCTTCCTCCTCTTCTTCTTCCTTTTCTTCTTCTTCTTCCACTTCTTCTTCCCCTTCTTGTTCTTCTTCTGCTTCTGCTTCTACTTTTTCTTCCTTTTCTTCTTCTTCTACCTTTTCTTCTACTTCTTTTTCTTCTTCTTCCTGGTCCACTTCTTCTTAATCTTTTCTTCTTCTTCTTCTCCCACTTCTTCATCTCTTTTTTCTTCTTCTTCTTCTTCTTCTTCTTTTTCTTCTTCTTCTACCCTTGATTCTTCTTTTTCTTCTGCCACCTCTTCTTCTTTCTCTTCTTCTTCATATTATTCTTCTACATTTTATTCTTCTTTTTTTCTTCTTTTTCTTCTTCTTTTGCTCCTTCTTCTTTGAGTGCTTATTCTTCTTCTTCTTCATCATCATTTTCTTCTTCTTCTTCTTCTTCTTCGTCTTCATCTTCTTCTGCTTCTTTTACTTCTTCTTCGTCTTCTTCTTCATCTTCTTCATCGACTTTTTCATCTTGTTCTTTTTCTTCATTTTTTTCTTCTTCGTCTTCCTCTTCCTCTTCTTCTTCTTCTTCTTCTTCTTCTTCTACTTCTTCTTCTTATTCTTCCTCTTCTCCTTATACTTCTTCTTCTTCTTCTGTTTCTCCTTGTTCTACATCTTCTTCTTCCTCTTCTTCTTCTTCTTTGTCTTCTTCTTCTTCTTCTTCTTCTTTGTCTTCTACTTCTTCTTTTTCTTTTTATTGTTCTTCTTCAACTTCTACTTCATCGTCTTCTTCTTCTTCTTCTTCTTCCACCACCTCCTCTTCTTCTTCCTCCTCTTCTTCTTCTTCTTCTTCTTTTACATTTTTT
>JAIUJO010001095.1:112500-115000 GCA_023846275.1 Vanilla planifolia
TATCTTATTCTTCTTCTCCACCTTCTTCTTCCACTTCTTCTTTTTCTACTTCTTTTTCATCATCATCATCATCTTCTTCTTCTTCTTCTTCTTCTTCTTCTCTTCATCTTCTCTTCATCTTCTTCTTCATCTTATTTTTCTTCTTCTTCTTCTTTTTCTTCTTCTTCTTCTTCACCTTCTCGTTTTTCTTCTTCACTTCTTCTTCTTGTTGTTCTTCTTCTTCTTTAGCTTCTTCTTCTTCTTCTAATTGTTATTCTTCTTGTTTCTCTTCTTCTTCTTCTATTTGTTCTTCTTCTTCCTCCTCTTTGTCTTCTTCCTCTTCTTCTTGTTCTTTTTCTTCCTTTTCATCCTCTTTTTCTTCCTCTTCTTGTTCTTCTTCTTCTACTACTACCACTTCTTTTTCTTCTTCTAATTCTTTTTCTTCTTCTTCCTCCTATTATTTCTCTTCTTCTTCTTCTTCTTCTTCTTCTTGTTTTTCTTCGACTTCTTCCTTTTCTTCTTTTTCTTACTCTTCTTCATCATCATCATCATCATCTTCTTCTTCTTTTTCTTCTTCCTATTCTTCTTTTTCTACTACTACTTCTTCCACTTCTTCTTCCTCTTTATCTTCTTCTTCTTTTTCTTCTTCATGTTCTTCTTCTTCTTCTACTTCTTTTCTTATTCTTCTTCTTGTTCTTCTTCTTCCTCTTCTTTTTCTTCCTCTTCCTTTTCTTCTTCTTCTAATACTTCTTCTTCTTCAAATTCTTCTTCTTCTACTTCTTCTTCTTCTTCTTCCTCTTCTTCTTCCCCTTTTTCTTTTGCTTCTTCTTCTTCTTCACCCTTTTCTTCTTCTTCTTCTTCATCTTCTTCTTCTTCTTGATTTTCTTTTTCCTTTTCTTCTTGTTCCACTTCTTCTTCATCTTGTTTATAATAATCATCAACATCATCATCTTCTTCTTCTTCTTCTTCTTTCTCTTCTTCTTTGTCTTCTTCTTCATCTTCTTCTTCTTTTTCTTCTTTCTTCTTCCTCTTCTTCTTCTTCTTCTTCTTTGTCTTCTTCCTCCTCATATTCTTCCTCTTCTTCCTCTTCTTCTTCTTCTTCTTCTTCTTCTTCTTCTTCAAATTTTTCTTGTTCTTCTTCTTCAACTTCTTCATCTAGTTCTTCTTCTTCTTCTTCTTCCTCTTCTTCTTCCCCTTATTCTTCTTCAGGTTCTTCTTCTTCGTCCTCATCATCTTCTTTTTCTTGTTCTATTTCTTCTTCACCAACTTCATCTTCTTCTTGCTCTTTTTCTTGTTCCTCTTCTTCTTCTTCTTCTTCTACTTCTTTTTCTTCTTCCTCATCATCTTCTTCATCATTTTCTTCTTCTTCCTCTTCTTCTTCTTCTACATCTCTTGGTTATTCTTCATCTTCTTCTTCTTCTTCGAAGTCTACTTGTTCTTCTTCTTCTACTTCTTCAATATTTTTCTCTGGTTCATGTTTTTCTTCAAAATCGTCTTCTTCTACTTCTTCCCTTTCCTATTCTTATTCTTCTTCTACTTTTCTTCTTCTTCTTCTCCATCTTCTTCTTCCTCACCTTTTGCATCTTCTTCTTCTTCTTCTTCTTCTTCATCTTCTATATCTTCTTTGTCTTCTTCTCTTCTTCTTCGTCCTCTACCTCATCTTCTGCTATTTCTTTGAGCTCCCCTTTTAGTCTATCTTCTTCTACTTTTTCTTCTTCATCTTCTTCTTCTTCTTCTTCTTCTTCTTCTTCTCCTTATCCTTCTTCTTCATCTTCTTCTTCTTCTTCTTCTTCTTCTTCTACATCTTCTTTCTGCCTTTCCTCTTCTTTTTCTTCTTCTTCGTTTTCTTCTTCCTCCTTCTCCTCCACTTCTCTTTACCCTCTTGTCCTTCTTCTTCTTCTTCTTCTTCTTCCTTTTCTTCTTCCTCTTCTTCTTATTCTTCTTCTTCTTCATCATCATCTTCTTCCTTTTATTCTTCATCTTCTTCTTCTCCTTTTTCTTCTTCTCCTCCTTTTTCTTCTTCGTCTTCTCCTTCTTCTTCTTCTTCTTCTTCGTCGTCTAATTTTTCATCCACTTCCTCTTCTTCTTCTTCTTCTTTGTGATATTCTTCTTCTTCTTCTTTTTCTTCTTCTTCTTCTTCTTCTTCTTCTCCTTCTTTCTCGTCCTACTCCTCCTCTTCTTCCTCTTCTTCTCCTTGTCCTCCTTTTCTTCTTATTCTTTTTGTTCGTCTCCTCCTTCTTCTTCTACTTCTTCTTCTCCTTCTTGGTATTCATTCTCTTAATCATCTTCTTCTACTATTACTACTACTACTACATCTTCTTCTTCTTATTCTTCTTCTTGTTATTCTATTGTTTCTTCTCCTTCTTCTTCTTCTACTTCTTCTTCTTCTTCACCTTCATCTTCCTCTTCTACCTCTTCTTCTTGTTCTTCTTCTTCTTCTTCTTTTTCTTCTTTTTCTTCTTCTTCTTCTCTTATTTCCTCTTCATCTTCTTTTTGTTCTTCTTCTTCTTCTTCTCCTTTT
>JAIUJO010001095.1:125000-127500 GCA_023846275.1 Vanilla planifolia
CTTCTTCTTCTTCTACTTCTATAACTACTACTTGTTCTTCTTCTTCTTCTTCTTCTTCTTCTGCTTCTTCTACATCACCTTCTCCATCTTCTTTTTCTTCCTATTCCTCTTCTTCTTCTACATCTTCTTCCTCTTCTTCTTCATCTTCTTCTTCTTCTTCTTCTTCTTCATCTCCTTTTTCTACCTCTTGCTCTTCCTCCTCCTCATCTTCACTTTTTCTTCTTCATCTTCTTTTTTTTCTTCTTCTTCATTTTCTTCTTCCTCCTTTTCATGTTCTTCTTCCACTTCTTCATCAACTTCTTCTTCTTCTTCTTCTTCTACTTCTTCTTCTTCTTCCTCATGCTTCTCTTCTTCTTCCCCTTATTCTTCTTCTTCTTCTACTACTACTTTTTGCTCTTCATCACCTATTTCTTTTTTTTCTTCTTCATCTTTTTATTGTCCTTCTTCATCATGTTCTCCCTCTTGTTCTTGTTTTTGTTCTTCTTCTTGTTCTTATTCTTCTCATTCTTCATGTTCTTCTTCTACTTATTCTTCTTCCTTTTGTTGTTGTTGTTGTAGTTGTTGTTGTTGTTGTTGTAGTTGTTGTTGTTGTTGTTGTTGTTCTTCTTCTTCTTCTTCTACCTTTTCTTCTTCTTCTTCTTCTTCTTCTTCTTCCTCTTCTTCTTCTTATTCTTCTTCTACTTTTTCATTTCTTTATCTATTTCTTCTTCTTCTTCTTTTCCTCCTCTTCTTTCTTCTTCTTCTACTTCTTCTACTTCTTCTTCCTGTTCTTCTTCTTCTTCTTCTCTTCTTCCTCTTCTCATTCTTGTTCTTACTCTACTTCTACTTTTTCTTCTTCTTCTTCTTCTTTTACCATTTCTTCGACTTCTTCTTCGTTTAATTCCTCTTCTTTTTCTTCTTGTTCTTGTTCTTGTTCTTCCTCTTTCGTTTCTTCTTCTACTTCTTTTTCTTCTTCCTCGACTTCTTCTTTCTCTCCTTCTTCTTCAACTTCTTCTTTTTCTTCCACTTCTTCTTCCTCTTCCTTTTCCATTTTTTGTTATTCTTTTTCCTCATTTTCTTATTCTTCTTCTTCTTCTTCTTCTTCTTTCTCTTCTTCTTTTTTCTCCAACTCCTTTTCTTCTTCCTCTTCTTCTACATCTTCTACTTCTACTATTTTTTCTTCTTCTTCAACATTTTCTTGTTCTTCTTCTTCATTTTTTTGTTCTTCTTTTTCTCCTTCTAGTTCTTCTTTTTCTTCTTCTTCTTCCCCTTCCTCTCCATCTTCATGTTTTTCTTCTACTTCAACTTCTTCCTCTTATTCTTATTCTTCTTCTTCTTCTTCTTCTTGCCCTTCTTCTTCTTCTACTACTTCTTGTTCTTCTTCTTCTTGTTTTTCATCGTCTACCTCTTCTTCTTCTTCTTCTATTTTTTCCTCTTCTTGTTTTTGTTCTTCTTCTTCTTCTCCTCCTCCTCCTTCTTCTTCTTCTTCTTCTTCGTTTTCCTCTTCTTCTTCTTCTTCTTCATTATTTTCCACTTCTTCTTCTTCTTCTTATTTTTATTCATTTTCTTCTTCCTTGTCCTACTCTTTTTCATCTTCTTCTTCTTCTTCTTCTTCTTCTTATGCTTCTTCCTCTTCCTCCTTTTCTTCTTATTTTTCTTCTTCTTCCTCCACTTTTCCTCCTCCTCCATCTTCTACTTCTTCTTCTTCTTCTTCTTCTTCCTCTTCTTCTTCTTCTTCTTCTACTTCTTCTCCTCCTCCTCCTCATCCTTCTTCTTCTTCTACTTCTTCATCATCTTCTTCTTCTTCTTCTACTAATTCTTCTTCTTCTTCTTCTTCTTCGGTTACTATTACTTCTACTTCTACTATACTACATCTTCTTCTTTTCATACATCTTCTACTTCTTCTTCTCCTTCTTCTTTTTCTTCCTCTTCTTTTACTACTATTTCTTCTTCTTCTTTTTCTTCTTGTTCTTCTTTTTCTTCTTCTTCTATTCTTCTTCTTCATTATCTCCCTCTACTTCTTTTTCTTCTTCCTCCTCTTCTTCTATTTTTCTTTCTTCTTCATCATCTTCTTCTTTTTCTTCCACTTCTTCTTCCTCTTCCTTTTCCACTTTTTCTTCTTTTTCCTCATTTTCTTATTCTTCCTCTTCTTCTTCTTTGTCTTCCTCTTTTTTCTCCAACTCCTCTTCTTCCTCTTCTTCTACATCTTCTAATTCAACTATTTTTTCTTCTTGTTCAACATTTTCTTGTTCTTCTTCTTCATTTTTTTGTTGTTCTTCATTTTTTTCCCATTCTAGTTCTTCTTTTTCTTCTTCTTCTTCCCCTTCTTCTCCATCTTCATGTTTTTCTTCTACTTCATCATCTTCCACTTATTCTTATTCTTCTTCTTCTTGCCCTTCTTCTTCTACTACTACTTCTTGTTATTCTTCTTCTTCTTTTTCATCATACTCCTCTACTTCCTCTTGTTCTTCTTCTATTTTTTCCTCTTCTTGTTTTTGTTCTTCTTCTCCTTCTCCTCCTC
>JAIUJO010001095.1:160000-162500 GCA_023846275.1 Vanilla planifolia
TCTTCTTCTTCATCTTCCTCCACCACTTCTTCTTCCCCTTCTTCTTCTTCTTCTCCTTCTTCTTCTTCTTTTATTCTTTCTATTATTTATTATTATTATTATTATTATTATTACTATTATTAATATACTTTCTCCTCACCTCATCCACTACCACTTCTTCTTCTTCTTCTTCTTCTTTTTCTTCTACTTTTCTTCCTCTTTGTCTTTTTCTTCTTGTTTTTCTTGTTCTTCTTCTCCTTCTCCTACTTTGTCTTATTCTTCTTCTTTTTCTTCTTCTTCTTCTTCTTCTTCACCTTCTTCCTCCTCCTCCTCATCTTTTTCTTCCACATCTACTTCTTTTCTTCTTCTATTTTCTTCTTATTCCTCGTCTTCTTCCTCTTCTTCCTTCCTCCTCTACTTCTTCTTCCCCTTCTCCTTCTCCTTCTTCTATTTCTTCTTCTTCTTCTACTTCTCCTTCTCCTTCTTTTATTTCTTCTTCTTCTTGTTCTTCTTCTTCTCCTCCTCTTCTCCTTCTCCCTCTTCTTCTTCTCCATCTTCTTCAACTCCTTCTCCTTGTCTTTCTTCTTCTCCTTCTTCTTCTTCTTTTCCTTTTTCTTCTTCTCCTCCACCTCCTCCTACTCCTTCTCCTCATCCTCCTCCTCCTCCTCCTCCTTCTTCTACTTCTCCTCCTCCTCATCCTCCTTCTTCATCAACTTCTTCTTCTTCCTCTTCGTCTTCTTCTTCTTCTTCTACTACTACTTTTCTTCTTCTTCTTCTGGTTCTTGTTCATCTTCTTCTTCTTCTTCTTATACTTCTTCTTCTTCTTCTACTTCTTTTCTTCTTCTTCTTCATCATCTTCTTCCTCTTCTGCTTCTTCTTCCTCTTCATCTTCGACTACTTCATCTTGTTCTTCTTCTTCTTCTCCTCCTCCTCCTCCTCCTCCCCCTACTTTCTCTTCTTCTTCTTTTTTAGCTTCTTCTTCTTCTTCTTCTTCTTCTTCTTCTAATTCTTCATGTTGTTGTTATTCTTCCTCTTGTTCTTCTTCTTTGTCTTCTGCTTCTTTTTCTTCTTCTTCTTCTTCTTTGCTTCTTAATCATCCTCTTCTTCTTATTCTTCTTCCACTTCGTCATCTTCCTCTTCTACTTCTTCTTCTCCTTTTTCTTCTTCTTTGTCATTTTTTTTGAATTTTCTTCTTCATCATCATCATCTTCTTCTTTTTCTTCATCGTCTTCTTCCTTCACCGCTTCTTCCTCCCCTTCTTCTTCTTCTTCTTCTCCTTCTCCTTCTCCTTATTCTTCTTCTTCTTTCTCTTCTTCTTCCTCTTCGCCTTCAATTTATTATTATTATTATTATTATTTATTATTATTATTTTTTCTTCTTCTTCTTCTTCCACTTTTTCATCATCATCATCTTCTTCTTCTTCTTCTTCTTATTCTTCTTCTTCTTATTCTTCTTCTTCTTCTTCTTCTTCTTCTTATTCTTCTTCTTCTTATTCTTCTTCTTCTTCTTCTTCTTCTTCTTCTTCTTCTTCTTCTTCTTCTTCTTCCTCAAATTCTTCTTTTTCTTCTTCTTCTTCTTTTCTTTTTCTTCTTCTTCTTCTTAATCATCGTCATCATCATCTTCTTCTTCTTCTTCCTCTTCCTCTACTTCTTCTTTTACTTTCCCTTCTTCATAATTTTCTTCTACTTCTTCTTCTTCTTCTCCTACTTGTTCTTCTTATTCTTCTGATAAATCTTTATCTTCTTGTTCATCTTCTTGTTCTTCCTCTTCTTCTTCTTCTTCTTCTTCTTCTTCTTTTTCTTCTTCATCTACTTCTTTGCCCTCCACTTTTTCTTCCTCTTTACCTTTTTTTTTCTTTTTTTATTTTTTGTTTCCTTTCTTTTCTTCTTGCACTTCTTCCTTCCTCTTTATCTTACCCTTCTTCTTCTAATTCTAATTCTCCTTGTTCTTCTTCTCCATCTTCTTCTTCTTCTTTTCTTCTTATTCTTCTACTTTTGCCTCTTCTTTCTCTTCTCCTTCAACTTCTTATTCTTCTTTTTCTTCTTCTTCTTATTCACTTTCTTCTTCTTCATCTTCTTCTTCAAATTCTTTTTTTTCGTCTGCTTCTTCATCTTCTTCTTCATCTTCTGCTTCTTCTTCTTCTTATATTTCTACTTCTTCTTTTTCTTTGTCTTTTTCTTCTTCTTCTTCTTCTAATTCTACTTCTTCATCATCATCATCATCATCATCATCTTCTTCTTCTTCTTTTTCAACACGATAATCTTCATCATCAACTTCCTTTTCTTCTTCTTCTTCTTTTCCTTTTTCCTCTTCTTCTTCTTCTTCTTCTTCTTCTTCTTGTTATTCTTACTCTACCTCTTGTTCTTCCTCTTCTTCTTCATTTTCTTATACGTTTTCTTCTTTTTCTTCCTCTTCTTTTTCTTTTCCATCTTCTTCTTCTACTTCTTCTACTTTTTATTCTTTTTCTTCTTCTTTTTCTTCTTTTTCTTCTTCTTCTACTTTTCATTCTTCTTCTTTTTCT
>JAIUJO010001025.1:15000-17500 GCA_023846275.1 Vanilla planifolia
AGAGGTAGAAGAAGAAGAAGAAGAAGAAGAAGACGAAGAAGACGACGAAGAAGAAGAAGAAGAAGAAGAATAAGAAGGAGGAGAAGAGGAAGAAGAATAAGAAGAAGGAGTAGAACAATGAAGAAGAAGAAGGTTAGGAAGAAGAAAAAGGAGAAGAAGAAGAAGAATAAGAAGAAGAAAAAGAAGTGGTAGAGGAAGAAGGAGTAGAAGGAGAAGAAAAAGTAGGAAAAGAAGAAAAAGATGATGAAGAAGAAGAAAAAGAAGAAGAAGAAGAAAAAGAAGAGAAGAAGAACAAGAAGAAGAAAAAGAAGCGGGAATAAGAAGAAGAAGAAGAAGATGATGATGAAGAACAAGAAAAAGAAGAAGAAGAAGATGAAGAAGAAGATGAAGAAAAAGAAGATGATGACGATGAAGAAGTAGAAGAAGAAGAAGAAGAACAAGGGGAAGGAGAAGAGGGAGAAGTAGAAGAAGAAGAAGAAGAAGAAGAAAGAGAAGAAGATGAAGAAAAAGAATAAGGGGAAGAAGTAGAAGAAAAAGAAGAAGAAGATGAAGAAGAGGGAGAAGAAGAAGGAGAAGAAGAAGAAGAAGGATAAGAAGAAGAAGAATAGGAAGAAGAGGAAGAAGTAGAAGAAAAAGAAGTAGAAGAAGGAGATTGACAAGAAGAAGAATAAGAAGAAGAAGAAGAAGAAGAAGAAGAAAAAGAAGAAGAAGTATTAGAGGAGACAAATGAAGAACAAGAAGAAGAGGAAGAAGAAGAAGTAGAAGATGAAGAAGAAGAAGAAGAATGAGAAGAAAAAGAAGATGATGATGAGGGAGAGTGGGAGGAGGAAGATGAAGAAGAAGAAGAAAATGAAGAAGTAGAAGAACTGGTAGAAGAGGAAGAAATAGAAGAAGGAGAAGAAGAACAGAAGGAAGATAAAGAAGTAGAGCATGTAAAATGAGAGAAGAACATGAAGAAAAACAAGAAGAAGAAGAAGAAGAAGTAGAAGAAGTAGAAGAAGAAGAAGAAAAAAAAAGCAGAAGAATAAGAAGAAGGGGAAGAAGAAGAAGAATTTGAAGGATAAGAAGAATGAGAAGAAGTGGAAGAAGAAAGAACGAGAAGGAGAGGAGGAAGAAGAGCAAAAAGAAGGAGAAGAAGGAGAAGAAGAAGAAGAAGAAGAAAAAAAAAAAGAAGGGGAAGAATTTCAAGACAAAGAAGTAGAAGAAGAAGAAAAAACGAAAGAAAAAGAAGAAGGAGAAGAAGAAGAAGAAGAAATAAAAGAAGAAGAAGAAGAAGAAGAAGAAGTTGAATAAGAAGAAAATGAAGTAGAAGAAATGGAAGAAGAAGAAGAAGAAGGAGAAGAAAAAGAAGAAGAAGGTGAAGAGGAAGAGGTAGAAGAAGAAGCAGAACAAAAAGAAGAAGAGGCGAAGAAGTAGAAGAAGCAGAAGTAGAAGATGATGATGAAGAAGAAGAAGAAGAAGAAGAAGGAGAAGAAAAAGTAGACGAAGAAGAAGGAGAATAAGAAGAAGAAGAAGAAGAAGATGAAGAAGAAAAAGAAGAAGAAGAATAAGAATAAGATGAAGAAGAAGAAGAAAAAAAAAGAAGAAGAAGAACAAGGGGAAGCAGAAGAGGGAGAAGTAGAATTAGAAGAAAAATAATAATAATAAAAATAAGTAGAAGTAGAAGAAGAAGAAGAGGAAGAAGAAAGAGAAGAAGAAGAAGATGGAGAAGAAGAAGAAGGATAAGAAGAAGAGGAAGAAGAAGAAGAAGAAGAAGAAGACGAAGAAAAAGATGAAGAAGAAGGAGAAGACGAAGAAGAAGAAGAAGAAGGTGGATAAGAAGAAAAAGAAGAAGAAGAAGAAGACGAAGACGAAGAAGAAGAAGAAGAAGAAGAAGAAGGGGCAGGAGGAGAAGAAGAAGAGAAGAAGAGTAAGTAGAAGAGGAAGAAGAAGTGGAAGAAGTAAGTGGAAGAAGATGATGAAGAAGAAGAAGAAGAAAAAGAAGGGGAAGAAGAAGAGGAAGAAAAAGTAGTTGAAGAATAAGAAGAAGAAGAAAAAGACGAAAAAGACGAAAAAGAAGAAGAACAAGTGTAAGAAGAAGAACAAGAAGTAGTAGAAGAATTACAAGAACAAAAAGAAGAAGAAGATGAAGAAAAAGAAGAAGAAGAAGAAGTTGAAGTGGTAGAAGAAGAAGAAGATGATGAATAAAAAGAAGAAGAAGGAGGAAAAGAACTAGAAGAAAACAAGAAGAAGAAGAACTGCAAGAAGAAGTAGAAGAAAAACAAGAAGAAAAAAAGAAGAAGAAGAAGACGAAGAAGCAGAGAACGATGAAGAAGAAGAAGAAGAAGAAGTAGAGAAGGATGAAGAAGAAGAATAGTTAGAGGTGATAGAAGAAGTAGAAGAAGAAGAAGAAGAAGAAGAGAAAGAAGAAGAAGAAGAACAAGATGTTGAAGAAGAGTGAGAGGAGGAAGAAAAAGAAGATGAAGTAGAAGAAAAAAAAGAAGAAGAACAAGTAGAAGAA
>JAIUJO010001025.1:40000-52500 GCA_023846275.1 Vanilla planifolia
AAAACATGAGGAAGAATAAGAAGAAGTAGAAGACAAAGAAGAAGAAGCAGAAGACAAAGAAGAAGAAGCAGAAGAGAAAGTAAAATATGAAGAAGACGAAGAAGAAGAAGAAGAAGAAGAAGAAAAAGAAGAAAAAGAAATAGAAGTAGTAGCAATAGTAGTAGTAGTAGAAGAAGAAGAAGAAGAAGAAGAAGAAGAAGAAGAAGAAAAAGAAGAAAAAGAAGAAGAAGGAGATGAAGGAGAAGAAGGAGAAAATGGAGAAGAAGAAAGAGAAGAAGAAGAATAAGAAGAAGAAGAAGAAGAAGAAGAGGAAGAAGATGATGATGATGATGATGATGATTATGATGATGATAAAGTAAAAGAAGAAGAAGAAGAGGAAGAAGAAGAATTAGAAGGAGAAGAAAAAGAAGAAGGTGAGGAAGTAGAAGAAAATGAAGAAGACGAAGAAGAAGAACAAGAAGAAGAAGAAGAAGAATATGAATAACAAGAACAAGAAGATGAAGAAGACGAAGAAAGAAGTAGAAGAAGAAAGAAAAGAAGAAGAGGAAGAAGGAAAAGAAGAGAAAGAAGTAGAAGAGGAAGAAGAGAACAAGAAGAAGAAGAATACAAAAAACAAGAAGAATAAAAAGGACTAGAAGATGAAGAAGAAGGAGAAGAAGTAAGAGAAAGAGAAGAAGAAAAGGAGAAGAAGAAGAAGAGGAATAAAAAGAGAAAAATTAAGAAGAAGAAGAAGAAGAAGAAGAAGAAGAAGAAGAAGAGATAGAAGAGTTAGAAGAAGAAGAAGAAGAAGAAGAAGAAGAGGAAGAAGGTAAAGATGAAGGAGAAGAGGAAGAAGAAGAAGAAGAAGAAGTAGAAGATGAAGAAGAAGAAGAAGTAGAAGAAGAAGAAGAAGAAGAAGATGAAGGAGAAAAAGAAGGAGAATAATAATAATAATAATAATAAAAATAACAATAATAATAATAATAATAATAAGAAGGAGGTGGAGTAGAAGAAGAAGGAGAAGAAGGAGGAGGAGAAGAAGAAGAAATAAAGAAAAAGAAGACGAAAAAGAAGAAGAAGAAGAAGTAGAAGAGGAGGAAGAAGAAGAAGAAGAATAAGAAGTGGTAGAAGAAGAAGAAGAAAGAGAAGAACAAGGAGAAGGAGAAGAAGAAGAACAAAAAGAAGAAGAAGAAAAAGAAGAAGTAGTAGAAGAAGAAGAAGAAGAAGAAGAAGACAAAGAAGGAAAAGAAGGAGGACAAGAAGAAGAAAGAGAAGAAAGTTAAGAAGACGGAGATGGAGAAGAAGAAGACGAAGAAGAAGAAGAAGAAGAAGATAACGAAGAAGAAGAAGAAGAAGAAGAAGAGCAAGAAGAACAAGAAGAAGATAACGAAGAAGAAGAAGAAGAAGAAGAATAAGAATAAGAAGAAGAAGAAGAAGAAGAAGAAGAAGGAGATGAAGAAGTGGAAGCAAAAGAAGAACACGAAGAAGGAGAAGAAGAAGAAGACAAACCAGAAGAAGGAAAAGAAGAAGGAGAAGAAGAAGAAGAAGAAGAAGAAGAAGAAGAAGAAGAAGCAAAAGAAGAAGAAGAAGAAGAAGAAGAAGAAGAAGAAGAAAAAGAAGAAGAAGAAGTAGTAGAAGAACTAGAAGAAAAAGAAGAAGAGAAGGAAGAAGACGAAGATGAAAAGATGAAGAAGAAGAGGACAAAGAAGAAGAAGAAGAAGAATAGGAAGAACATGAAGATGAAGAAGAAGAGGAAGAAGAAAAAGATTAAGAAGATGAAGAAGAAGAAGTGAAAGAAGAAGGAGAACTTGAAGAAATGAAGAAAAGATGAAGAAGAAGAAGACAAAGAAAAGGAATAAGAAGAGAAAAAATAAGAACTAGATGAAGAAGAAGAAGAGTGAGAAGATTTAGAAGAAGAAGAAGATGAAGAAGAAGAGGAACAAGGTGAAGGTGAAGGAGAAGAAAAAGAAGAAGAAGAAGAAGAAGAAAAAGAAGAAGAAGAAGAAAAGGAAGAAGTATAAGATGATGAAGAAGAAGAAGAAGAAGTAGAAGAAGAAGACGAGGAGGAGGAAGAAGAAGAAGGGGAAGAAGGAGGAGAAGAAGAAGAAGAAGAAGAAGAAGAAGAAGAAGAAGATAAGGAAGAAGAAGAAGAAGAAGAATATGAAGAAGAAGAAGAAGAAGGTGGAGAAGAAGAAGAAGAAGAATGAGAAGAAGAAAGAGAAGAAGAAGAAGAAGAGCAAGAAGAAAAGAAGAAGAAAAGGAAGAAGAATAAGAATATGAGAAAGAAGAAGAAGAAGAAGAAGAAGAAATAGTAGAAAGAGATGAAGAAGAAGCCAAAGAGGAACAAGAAGAAGGAGAAGAAGAAGAACACAAACAAGAAGAAGGAAAAGGAGGGGAAGAATAAGAAGAAGAAGAAGAAGAAGAAGAAGGGGAAGAAGAAGAAGAAGAAGGGGAAGAAGAAGAAGAGGAAGAAGAAGAAGAAGATGAAGAAAATGAAGAAGAAGAAGAAGGAGAGGAAGAAGACGATGAAAAAGAGGAAGAAGAAGAAGAAGAAGGAGAAGAAGAAGGAGAAGAAGAAGAAGAAGAAGACGAGGAAGAAGAAGACGACGACGAAGAAGAAGAAGAAGAAGATGCAAAAGAAGAAGAAGAAGAAAAAGCGAACAAGGAGAAGAAGAAGAAGAAGGACAAGAAGTAGAAGAAAAAAAGAAGAAGAAAAAGAAGAAGGAGACGAATAACAAGAGCAAGAAGATGAAGAAGATGAAGAAGATGAAGAAGATGAAGAAGAAGTAGAAGAAGCAAAAGAAGAAGAAGAGGAAGAAGAAGAAGAAGAGGATGAAGAAGAAGAAGAAGAAGACGAAGAAGAAGTAAGAGAAACAGAAGAAGAAAAGAGAAGAAGAAGAAAATGAAAAGAAGAAGAAGAAGAAGAAGATGGAGAAGGAGAGGAAGAAGATAAAGAAGACGAAGAAGCAGAAGAAGAAAAAGAAGAAGTAGAAGAAGAAGAAGAAGATGGAAGAGGAGGAGAGGGAGAATAAGAATAAGAAGGAGAAGAAGAAGAAGAAGAAGAAGAAGAAGAAGATGGAGAAGAAGACAGAAAGATAGAAGACGAAGAAGAGAAAGGGGAGGACATAGAAGGGGAAGATGTAAAAGAAAAAGACGAAGAAGAAGAAGAAAAGAAGACGAAGAAGAAGAAGAAAAAGAAGAAGAAGAACTAAAAGAAGTAGAAGAAGTAGAAGAAGAAGAAGGAGAAGGAGGAAAAGAAGAAGAAGTAGTAGTAGAAGAAAAAGAAGATGAAGAAGAAGAAGAAGAAAAAGAAGAAGAACAACAAGAAGGAGAAGTAAAAGAATAAGAACAAGAAGGAGAAGAAGAAGACAAAGAAGTGGAAGAAGAAGAAGTAGAAGAATAGGAGGAAGAAGAAGAAGAAGATGTTGAGGAAGATGAAGAAGAAGTGGAAGAAGAAGAAGAGGATGAAGAAGAAGAAGAAGAAGACAAAGAAGAAGAAAGAGAACTAGAAGAATAAGAAGAAGAAGAAGGAGAGAAGAAGACAAAGTAGTTGAAGAAGAAGAAGAAGAAGAGGAAGATGACGAACAAGAAGAAATAGAAGAAGATGAAGTTGAAGAAAAAGTAGAAGAAGATGATGATGGTGATGATGATGACGATGAAGAAGTGGAAGAGGAAGAAGAAGAAGAAGAAGAAGAAGAAGACAAAGACGAAGAAGAAGAAGAAGAAGAAGACAAAGACAAAAAAGAAGAAGAAGAAGAAGACGAAGAAGTAGAAGGAGAATAAGAAGGAGAAGAAGAATAAGAAAGAGAAGAAGGAGAAAGAGAGCAACAAAAAGTTGAAGTAGGAGAAGATGATGGAAAAGAAGAAGAATAAGAAGTATAAGAACAAGAATTAGAACGAGAAGAACAAAAAGTTGAAGAAGAAGAAAAATAAGAAGAAGAAGATGAAGAAGGAAGAGGAAGAGAAGAAGTAGAAGAAAAAGTAGAAGAAGAAGAAAAAGAAGAAGATGAAGAAGTGGAAGAGGAAGACGAAGAAGAGGAACATGAATAAAAGGATGTCGAAAGAGAAGAAGAAGAAGAAAAAGAAGGAGAAGAAGAAAAAGAAGGAGAAGAAGAAGATGTAGATGAAGTCAAAGAAGAAGAAGGAGATGAGGAAGAAGAAAAAGTAGAAGAAGAAGTCGAAGAAGAAGACTTAGAAGAAGAAGAAGAAGAAGAAGAGGAAGAAGAAGAAGTAGAAGAAGGGTAAGAAGTTTAAGAAAAAGAGAAAGTGGAATGAGAAGAACATGAAGAAGGAGAAGTAGAAGAAAATGAAGAAGAAGAAAATGAAGAAGAAGAAGATGAAGGCAAATTAGAAGAGGAAGAAGAGGAAGATGATTATGGAGAAGGCAAAGAAGAAGAAGAAGAAGAGGAAAAAGAAGAAGAAGAAGACGAGGAGGAAGAAAAGAGGAAGAAGAAGAAGAAGAAGAGGAAGTCGAAGAAGTTGAAGAAGTAGTAGACAAAGAAGAAAACAAAGAAGAAGAAGGTGAAGAAGAAGACAAAGAAGAAGAAAAAGAAGAAGTTTACAAATAAAAAGAAGAAGAAGAAGAAAAGAATAATAAGAATAATAAGAAGAAAAAGAAGAAGAGGAAGAAGAAAAATGAGAAGAAGAAGAAGAACAAAAAGAAAAAGAAGTAGAAGACAAATAATAATAATAATAATAAGAAGAAAAAGAAGAAGATGAAGAAGAAGAAGCAAAGAAGAAGAAGAAGAAGAAGAAGAAGAAGAAGATGAAGAAGTAGAAGAAGAAGAAGAAGGAGAAGAAGTAAAAGAATTAAAAGAAGAAGAAGAAGAAGAAGAAGTAGTAGAAGAAGAAGAAGAAGAAGTAGTAGAAGAAGAAGAAAAAAAGGAAGAAAAAGAAAAAGGAAAGAAGAAGAATAAGAAGAACAAGGAGGAGAGGAGGAAGACGAAGAAGTTGAAGAATAATTAGAAGAAGAAGAGTAGTAAGAAGACGAAGGAGGAGGAGAAGTAGATGAAGAAATTAAAGAATAATAGGAAGAAGAAGAAGAAGATGATGATGAAGATGAACATGATGAAGAAGAAGAAGAAGTAGAAGAAGAAGAACAACACGAAGAAGAAGAAGAACAATAACAAGAAGAGGAAGAAGGAGGAGAAGTAGGAGAAGAAGAAGAAGAAGAAGAAAAAGAAAGAGAAGGAGAAAGAGAAGAAGAAGAAGGGAAGATGAAGAAGAAGATGAGGAAGAAGAACAAGAATAAGAAGAAGAAGAAGTAAAAAAAGGTGAAGAAGAAAAAGAAGGTGGAGAAGAAGAAGTACAAGAAGAAGAAGGAGAAGGGGAAGAAGTAAAAGAATTAGAAGAAGAAGGAGAAGAAGCAGAAGAAGAAGATCAACAAGGAAGTGGCAAAGAAGAAGAAGAAGAAGATGATGATGATGAAGAAGTAGAAGAAGAAGAAGAAAAAGGAGATGAAGAAGCGGAAGAGGAAGACGAAGAGGAAGATGAAGAAGAGGAAGCCAAAGGAGGACGAGAAGAAGAAGAAGAAGAAGAAGAAGAAGAAGAAGAAGATGTAGTAGAAGACAAAGAAGAAGAAGAAGAAGAAGAACAAGAACAAGAACAAGAAGAAAAACAACAAAAAGAAGAAGAAATTGAAAAAGAAGAAGACAGAGGAGAAGATCACGATGAATAAGAAGAAGAAGACAAAGAAGAAGAAGAAGAGGAGGAGGAAGAAGATGAAGAAGAAGGAAAAGAAGTAGAAGAAGAATAAGAATAAGAAGAAGAAGAACGAGAAGAAGAAGAAGAGAAGAAGAAGAAGTGTATGGTAAGGAAGATGAAGACGATGAAAAATAGGAATGAAAAGAAGAAGAAGATGAAGAAGATGAAGAAGAAGAAGAAGAAGAAAATGAAGAAGAAGAAGAAGAAGAAGAAGAAGAAGAAGGCAAAGAAGAAGAAGGAGAAGATGAAGATGAACAAGGCGAAGAAGAAGAAGAGGAAGAGAAAGAAGAATAAGAAGAAGAAGAAGAAGAAGAAGATGAAGAAGAATAAGAAGAAGAAGAAGAAGAAGAAGAAGAAAAAGAAGAAGTCGAAGAAGAAGAAAAAGAAGAAGAACATGAGGAAGGAGTAGAAGAAGAAGAATTCAAAGAAAAAAAGAAGAAGAAGATGAAGAAGAAAAACAAGAAGAAGAGGGCGAAGATGAAGACAAAGAAAAAGAAAAGAACAAGAAGAAGACAAAGAAGAAGAAGAGGAAGAAGAAGAAGAAGAAGAATTAGTAGAATAATAAGATGTAAAACAAGAAGTAGAAGAAAAAGAAACTAAAGTAGTTGATGAAAAAGAAACAAAGGAATGAGAGGAAGAAGAAGAAGAAGTAGAAAAAGAAGAAGAAGGAGTAGGAGGAGAAGAAGAAGAAGAAGAAGAAGAAGAAGATGGAGAAGAAGAAGAAGAAGAAGAAGAAGAAGACAAAGAAGAAGAAGAAGAAAAGTAGAATATGAAGAAGAAGAAGAAGAAGAAGAAGGAAAAGAAGGAAAAGAAGGAGAAAGAAGAAGAAAAAGGAGAAGAAGAAGAAGAAGAAGGAAAAGAAGAAAAAGAATAAAAGGAAGAAGATGAAGAAGAAGAAGAAAAAGAAGAAGAAGAAAAAGAAGAAAAAGGAGACGAAGAAGCGGAAGAGGAAGACGAAGAGGAAGATGAAGAAGTGGAAGCCAAAGGAGGACGAGAAGAAGAAGAAGAAGAAGAAGAAGAAGAAGAAGAAGAAGAAGATGTAGTAGAAGACAAAGACAAAGAAGAAGAAGAAGAAGAAGAACAAGAACAAGAAGAAAAACAACAACAAGAAGAAGAAATTGAAAAAGAAGAAGACAGAGGAGAAGATCACGATGAATAAGAAGAAGAAGACAAAGAAGAAGAAGAAGAGGAGGAGGAAGAAGATGAAGAAGAAGGAAAAGAAGTAGAAGAAGAATATGAATAAGAAGAAGAAGAACGAGAAGAAGAAGAAGAGAAGAAGAAGAAGTGTATGGTAAGGAAGATGAAGACGATGAAAAATAGGAATGAAAAGAAGAAGAAGAAGAAGGAGATGAAGAAGAAGATGAAAAAGATGAAGAAGAAGAAGAAGAAGAAAATGAAGAAGAAGAAGAAGAAGAAGAAGAAGAAGGCAAAGAAGAAGAAGGAGAAGATGAAGATGAACAAGGCGAAGAAGAAGAAGAGGAAGAGAAAGAAGAATAAGAAGAAGAAGAAGAAGAAGAAGAAGATGAAGAAGAATAAGAAGAAGAAGAAGAAGAAGAAGAAGAAAAAGAAGAAGTCGAAGAAGAAGAAGAAGAAGAACATGAGGAAGGAGTAGAAGAAGAAGAATTCAAAGAAAAAAAGAAGAAGAAGATGAAGAAGAAAAACAAGAACAAGAAGGCGAAGATGAAGACAAAGAAAAAGAAAAGAACAAGAAGAAGACAAAGAAGAAGAAGAGGAAGAAGAAGAAGAAGAAGAATTAGCAGAATAATAAGATGTAAAAGAAGAAGTAGAAGAAAAAGAAACTTAAGTAGTTGATGAAAAAGAAACAAAGGAATGAGAGGAAGAAGAAGAAGAAGTAGAAAAAGAAGAAGGAGGAGGAGGAGAAGAAGAAGAAGAAGAAGAAGAAGAAGATGGAGAAGAAGAAGAAGAAGAAGAAGAAGAAGAAGAAGAAGACAAAGAAGAAGAAGAAAAGTAGAATATGAAGAAGAAGAAGAAGAAGAAGAAGGAAAAGAAGGAAAAGAAGGAGAAAAAAGAAGAAAAAGGAGAAGAAGAAGAAGAAGAAGGAAAAGAAGAAAAAGAATAAAACGAAGAAGATGAAGAAGAAGAAGAAAAAGATGGAGAAGAATAAGAATTACAAGAATAAGAATAAGAAGGGGAAGATGAAAAAGAAGAAGAAGAAGAAGAAGAAGAAGAAGGAGAAGGAGAAGGAGAAAAAGATGAAGAAGAAGATGATGAAAGAAGAAACAAAGATGAAGAAGAAGAAGAAGAAGAAGCAGAACAAGAAGAAGATTAAGAAGAAGAAGACGAAGAAGTGTAAGAGGAAGAAAATGAAGAGGAAGAAGAAGAGAAAGAAGAAGAAGAATATGGAGAAAATGAATACGAAGAAGAAGAAGAAAAGGAAGAAGAACAATAAGTAGAAGAAGTACAAGAACAAGAAGTAGAAGAAGGGGAAGAAGAAGAGGAAGGGGAAGGAAGAAAAGAAGAAGATGAAGGAGAAGAAGAAGTAGAAGAAGGAGATGAACAAACAAGCAGAATAAGAAGAAGGAGAAGAACAAGAAGGAGAAGAAGAATTATAAGAACTAGAAGAAGAAGTAGAAGAAAAACAAGACATAGACGAAGAAGAATACGACTAAGAAGAAGAAGATGAAGGCAAAGAAGTGGAAGAAGAAGATGCAAACGAAGGAGAAGAAGAAGAAGAAAAAGAAGAAAATGAAGAAGAGGATGAAGAAGAAGAAGAAGGAGAACAAAAAGAAGTAGAAGAAGAAGAAGAATAAAAAGAAGAAAACAAGAATAAGAAGAAGAAGAAGTAGAAGTAGAAAAAATAGTAAAAGAAGAAGAAGAGGAAGAAGAAGAAGAAGAAGAAGAAGAAGAAGAGGCAAAGAAGCGGAAGATAGAAGAGGAAGATGAAGAAGAGGAAGAAGTGGTAGAACAAGAAGAAGAAGAAGAAAAAGACAAAGAAGAAGAAGAAGAGGAAGAAGAAGAAGAAGATGATGAAGAAGAAGATTGTGAAGAAGAAGAAGAAGTAGTAGTAGTAGAAGAAGAAGAAGACAAAGAAAAAGAAGGAGAAGAGGGAGAAGGAGAGGAAGTAAAAGATTAAGAAGAGGAAGAAGAACAAGATGAAAAAGAAGAAGAAGAAGAAGAAGAATAAGAATAAGAAGAAGAAGAAGAATAAGAATAAGAATAAGAAGAAGAAGAAGAAAATGAAGAAGAAGCAGAAGAAGAAGATGAACAAAAAGAAAAAGCAGAAGAAGAAGTAGAAGAAGTGTAAGAAACCAAAGTACAAGAAGAAGAAGAAGGAGAAGAAAAAGGAAAAGAAGAAGAAGAAGAAGAAGAAAAAATAGATAAAGAAGATGACAAAGAAGACGAAGAAGAAGTATAGAAGAAGAAGAAGAAGAAGGAGAAGGAGAAGAAGAAGGAGAAGACGAAGAGGAAGAAAGAGAAGAGGAAGAAGAAGAAGAAGTAGAAGAAGAAGAAGATAAAAAGGAAAAAGAAGAAGAAGAACAAATAGAAGAAGAAGAAAAAGAAGAAGAAGAACATGGATGATGATGATGATGACGATGAAGAAGAAGAAGAAGAAGAGGAAGAAGAAGAAGACGAAGAAGAGGGAGAAGAAGAAGACGAAGAAGAAGAAGAAGAAGAAGGAGAACAACAAGAAGAAGAAGGAGAAGATCGTGATGAAGAAGAAGAAGGCGAAGAAGAAGAACAAGACGGTTGTAGAAGAATAAGAAGAAGAAGAAGAAGAGGAGGAAGAAGGGGAAGAAGATGATGGCGAAGAACAAGAAGAAGAGGAAGAAGAAGAAGAAGAAGAAGAAGAAGAAATAGAAGAAGAAGATAAGGAAGAAGAAGAGGAGAAGAAGAGGGAGAAGAAATAGAAGAAGAAGAAGAAGAAATAGAAGAAGAAGATGCGAAAGAAGAAGAGGGAGAAGAAGAAGAAGATAAGGAAGAAGAAAAAGAGGAAGAAGAGGAAGAAGAAGAAGAAAAAAGATGGAGAACAAGAAATAGGAGGAGAAGAAGAAGAAGATGAAGAAGAAGAATAAGAAGAAGAAAAAGAAGTTGAAGACAAAGAAGAAGAAGAAGAAGAAGGTGAAGAAGTAGAAGAAAAAGAAGGAAAAGATCACAAAGAAGAAGAAGAAATAATAGAAGAACAAGAAGAACAGTAAGAAGTCGAAGAAGAAGTCTAAGAAGAAGAGGAAGAAGTGAAAGAAGAAGAAGAAGGAAAAGAAAAAGGAGAGGAAGAAGAAGGAAAAAAAAATGGAGAACATGATGTTGGAGGAGAAGAAGAAGAATAAAAGAAGAAGAAAAAAAAGGATAAAAAAAAGATGAAGAAAAAGACGAAGAAGAAGAAGAAGAAGGTGAAGAAGAAAAAGAGGAAGAAGATGAAGAAGAAGAAGACAAAGAAGAAGAAGAAGAAGAAGACGAAAGCAAAGAAGAAGAGGAACACAGAGAAAATGAACAAGAAGAAGAAGAAGAAGACAAAGAAGTATAAGAAGAAGAAGAAGACGTAAAGGAAGAAGAAGAGGAAGAAGAAGTAGTAGTAGAAGAAGACGAAGAAGAAAAAGAAGAAGAAGGAGAAGAAGAAGAAGTAGAAGAAGGAGAAGAAGAAGAAGAAAAAGAATAATAATAAGAAGAAGAAGAAGAAGAAAAACAAGAAGAAGAGCACGAAGAAGAAGAAGATCAAGAAGAATAGGAAGACAGAAAAGAATAAGAAGAAGAAAAACAAGAAAAAGAAGAAGAACAGGAAGAAGAAGATGAAGAAGAATAAGAAGTCGAATAAGAAGAACAAGATCACGAAGAAGAAGAAAAAGAAGTAGAAGATGAACAAAGCAAAAAAAAAGAAGTAGAAGTAGAAGAAGAAGAAAAAGAAGAAGAATAAGAAGACAAAGAAGAAGAAGGAGAAGAGGAAGAAGAAGAAAAAGACAAAGAAGAAGAAGAAGAAGAAGAAGAAGAATAAGAAGTAGATGAAGTACAAGAACAAGAAGTAGAAGGAGAAGAAGAAGAAGAAGTGGAATGAAAAGAAGAAGAAGAATAGGATGGAGAAGAAGCAGTAAAAGAAGGAGATGAATAAGTAGAATAAGAAGAAGGAGAAGAAGTTGAAGGATAAAAGAAAAAGAAGGAGAAGAAGAATGATAACATCTAGAAGAATAATAATAATAATAATAATAATAATAATAATAGTAAGACGTAGACGAAGAAGAAGACTACTAAGAAGAAGAAGAAGAAGAAGAAGGCAAAGAAGTAGAAGAGAAGGATGTAAAATAAAGAGAAGGAGAGGAAGAAGAAGAAGAAAAAGAAGACAACGAAGAAGAAGACGAAGAAGAAGATGAAGAAGGTGAAGAAGAAGAAGAAGAAGAAGAAGAAGAAGAAAAACAAGAAGAAGAAGAAGAAGAAGAAGAAAAAAGAAGAAGAAGAAGAAGAAGAAAATGTTTAAGAAGAAGAAGAATATACCAAGAAGAGGAAGAAAGAGAAGAAGAGGATGAAGAAGAGGAAGAAGTGGTAGAAGAAGAAGAAGAAGAGAAGGAAGAAGAAGATGTAGAAGAAGAATGTAAAGAAGAAAAAGAAGAAGAATAAAAAGAAGAAAAAGAAGAAGAGGAAGAAGAAATATGAGAAGAAGAAGAAGAACAAAAAGAAAAAGAAGTAGAAGACGAATAATAATAATAATAATAATAAGAAAATGAAGAAGATGAAGAAGAAGAATCAAAGAAGAAGAAGAGAAAGAAGAAGAAGAAGAAGATGAAGAAGTAGAAGAAGAAGAAGAAGAAGCAAAAGAATTAAACGAAGGAGAAGAAGAAGAAGAAGTAGTAGTAGGAGAAGAAGAAGAAAAGGAAGAAAAAGAAAAAGGTAAAGAAGAAGAATAAGAAGGAGAAGTGGAAGATGAAGAAGTTGAGGAAGAATTAGAAGAAGAAGAATAGTAAGAAGACGAAGAAGGAAGAGAAGTTGACGAAAAAATTGAAGATAAAAGGAAGAAGAAGAAGATGATGATGATGAAGATGAAGATGAAGAAGAAGAAGAAGCAAAAAAAGAAGAACAACCCGAAGAAGAAGAAGAACAGTAACAAGAAGAAGATAAAGGAGGTGAAGTAGGAGAAGAAGAAGAAGAAGAAGAAAAAGAAAGAGAAGGAGAAAGAGAAGAAGAAGGAGAAGACAAAGAAGAAGATGAGGAAGAAGAAGAAGAAGAAGAAGTAAAACAAGGTGAAGAAGAAAAAGGAGGAGAAGAAGAAGGAGAATGGGAAGAAGTAGAAGATTTAGAAGAAGGAGAAGAAGAAGAAGAAGAAGAAGAACAAGGAAGGGGCAAAGAAGAAGAAGAAGATGATGATGATGATGATGAAGAAGTAGAAGTAGAAGAAGAAGAAGGAGATGAAGAAGCGGAAGAGGAAGACGAAGTAGAGGAAGATGAAGAAGAGGAAGCCAAAGGAGGACGAGAAGAAGAAGAAGAAGAAGATGTAGTAGAAGATAAAGAAGAAGAAAAAGAAAAAGAACAAGAACAAGAACAAGAAGAAAAACAATAACAACAAGAAGAAATTGAAGAAGAAGAAGACAGAGAAGAAGATAATGATGAACAAGAAGAAGAAGTCAAAAAAGAAGAAGATGAAGAGGAGAAGAAGAAGAAGAGAAGGAAGAGAAGTAGAAGAAGAATAAGAATCAGAAGAAGAAGAACAACAAGAAGAAGAGAGAAGAAGAAGAAGTGTATGGTAAGGAAGATGAAGACGAAGAAAAAGAGGAATGAAAAGAAGAAGAAAAAGAAGGAAATGAAGAAGAAGATGAAGAAGATGAAGAAGAAGAAGAAGAAGAAGAAGAAAATGAAGAAGAAGAAAATGAAGCAGA
>JAIUJO010001025.1:57500-60000 GCA_023846275.1 Vanilla planifolia
TGAAGAAGATGAAGAAGAAGAAGGACAACAAGAAGAAGAAGATGAAGAAGTAGAAGAAGAAGAAGAAGAAGAAGATAAAGACGAAGAAAAAGAAGAAGAAGAAGACAAAGAAAAAGATGAAAAAGAAGAAGAAGGAGAAGAAGAAAAAGAAGGAGAAGAAGGAGAAAGAGAAGAAGAAGATGAAGGAAAATAGGAAAAAGAAAAAGTAGAAGAAGATGAAAAAGAAGAAGAAGAAGAAGATGAGGAAGGAGAGGAAGAAGAAGACAAAGAAGAAGACGAAAGAAAAGAAGAAGAAGAAGTAGAAGAAGAAGATTACAAAGCAAGAAGAGGAAGAAGAAGAAAAAGAAGAAGACGAAGAACAAGAAGACGACGACGAAGAAGAAGAAGAACTAGAAGAAGAAAAAGAAGAAGAAGAAGAAGAAGAAGAAGGAGAAGAAGAAGAAAAAGAAGAAGAAGAAGAAGAAGAAGAAGAAGAAAAAGAAAAACAAGAAGAAGAACATGAAGAAGAAGAAGATGAAGAAGAATAGAAAGACGAAGAAAAAGAATAACAAGAAGAAGAAGAAGAACAAGAAGAACAAGAAGAACAAGATGAAGAACACGAAGAAGAAGATGATGAAGAATAAGAAGACGAAGAAGAAGAAAAAGAAGAAGTAGAGGAAGAAGAAGATGAACAAAAAGAAATAGAAGTAGAAGAAGAAGAAAAAGAAGAAGAAGAAGACAAAGAAGAAGAAGGAGAAGAGGAAGAAGAAGAAGAAGAAGACGAAGAAGAAGAAGAAGAGGAAGAAGAATAAGAAGAAGAAGAAGTAGAAGAACAAGAAGTAGAAGAAGGAGAAGAAGAAGAAGAAGTAGAATGAAAAGAAGAGGAATAGGAAGTAGAAGAAGTAGAAGAAGGAGATGAACAAGTAGAATAAGAAGAGGGTGAAGAAGACGAAGGAGAAGAAGAAGAAAGAGAAGAAGAATGATAAGAAATAAAAGAAGAAGAAGAAGAAGAGGAATAACAAGACGTAGACGAAGAAGAAGGTGTCTAAGAAGAAGAAGAAGAAGACAAAGAAGTAGAAGAGAAAGATGGAAAAGAAGGAGGAGAGGAAGAAGAAGAAGAAGAAAAAGAAGACAACGAAGTAGAAGATGAAGAAGAAGAAGAAGTGGGACAAGAAGAAGAAGAAGAAGAAAAGAAGAAGAAGAAGAAGAAGAGGAACAAGTAGCAGAAAAAATAGAGGAAAAAGAAGGAGAGGAAGAAGAAGAAGAAGAAGAAGAAGAAGCAGAGTCCAAGAAGAGGAAGACAAAGAAGACGAGGATGAATAAGAGGAAGAAGTGGTAGAAGAAGAAGAAGAAAAAGAAAAAGACAAAGAAGAAGAAGAAGAAGAAGAAGAAGAAGAAGAATGTGAAGAAGAAGAAGAAGAACAAGAAGAAGAAAAGGAAAACATAGAAGAAGAAGAAGAAGAGGAAGAA
This sequence comes from Vanilla planifolia, assembly GCA_023846275.1. Lineage (NCBI taxonomy): Eukaryota > Viridiplantae > Streptophyta > Magnoliopsida > Asparagales > Orchidaceae > Vanilla > Vanilla planifolia. The sequence goes on from JAIUJO010001025.1 coordinate 58,950, forward strand.
AAAAAAGGAGAAGAAGGAGAAGAGAGGAAGTAGATGAAAAGAAGATATAAAAGAAGAGGAAGAAGAAGAAAAAGATGAAGAAGAAGAAGAAGAAGATTAAAAAGAAGAATAAGAATTAGAAGAAGAAGAAGAAGAAGAAGAAGAAGAAAATTAAGAGGAAGAAGATGAAGATGAACAAAAAGAAAAAAAGAGAAGAAGAAGAAGAGAAAGAAGACAAAGAAGAAGAAGAAGAAGAAGAAGAAGAAGAATGAGATAAATAAGAAGACAAAGCAGAAAAAGAAGAAGAAGAAGAAGAAGAAGAATAGAAAAAGAAGAAGAAGGAGAAGGAGGAGGAGGAGGAGAAGAAGAAGAAGAAGTACAAAAAGAAGAAGAGGAAGAAGAAGGAGAAGAAGAAGATTGATGATGATGATGTTGACGATGAAGAAGAAGAAGAAGAAGACGAAGAAGAAGAAGAAGAAGAAGAAGAAGAAGAAAAGGAGAAGAAGAAGAAGAAGAAGAAGAAGAAGAAGAAGAAGAACATGATGAAGAAGAAGGATGCGAAGAAGTACAAGATTAAAGATTGAAGAAGAAGAAGAAGAAAAAGAAGAAGAAGAATAAAATGACGAAGAAGAAAAGAAGAAGAAGGTGATTATGATGAAGAACAAGAAGAAGAGGAAAATGAAGAAGAAGATGAAGAAATAGAAGAAGAAGAAGAAGAAGAAGAAGAAATAGAAGGAGAGGATGGAGAAGAAGAAGAAGAAGAAGAAAAAGAAGAAGAAAAAGATAAAGAAAAAGAAGAAGAAGAATTTAAAGAAGTAGAAGGAGAAGGAGGAGGAGGAGGAAAAGAAGAAGAAGAAGAAAAAGAAGATGTAGAAGAAGAAGAAGAAGAAGAAGAAAATGAAAAGGGAAAAGTAGAAGAAGAAGGAGAAGAGGAAGACCAAGAAGTTGAAGGAGAATTAAAAGAAGAAGAAAAATAAGAAGACGAAGGAGAAGAAGATGATGTTGATGAGGAAAATGATGAAGAAAAAGAAGATTAAGAAGAAGGAGAAGTAAAAGAATAAGAAGAAGAAGG
>JAIUJO010001025.1:70000-75000 GCA_023846275.1 Vanilla planifolia
AGAAGAAGAAGAAGTAGAAGAAGAAGAAGAAGAAAAAGAAGAAGAAGATGATGAAGAAGAATAAAAAAATAAAAGAAGAAAGCAAAGTAGAAAAAGAAGAAGAAGAAGAAGAATGAGAACAAGAAGTAAAAGAAGAAGTTGAAGAAGAAGAACAAGAAGACGAAGGAGAAGAAGAAGAAGAAGGAAAAGAAGAACAAGAAGAAGAAGACAAAGAAGTAGTAGAAGAAGAAGAAGTAGAAAGGAGAAGCGGAAGAAAAAGAAGAAGAAGAAGATGGAGAAGAAGAAGAAGAAGAAGAGACAAAGAAGTGGAAGACGATGAAGAGGATAAAGAAGAAGGGGAAGAAGAAGAAGAAGATGATGAAGAAGAAGGAAAAGAAGATGATGAAGAAGAAGAAGATGATAAAGAAGAAGAGGAAGAAGAAGAAGTAAAAGAAGAAGAGGATGAAGAAGAAGAAGATGGAGAAGAACCAGAAGATGATGAAGAAGAAGAAGAAGACAAAGAATAATTGGAAGAAAAAGAAGAATGAAGGAAAAGATGAAGTAGAAGACGAAGAAGGTGAAGAAGGAGAAGGAGAAGAAGAACAAGAAGAAGAAGAAAAAGAAAAAGAAAAAGAGGACGAAGAAAGAGAAGATGAAATGGAAGAAGAAGAAAAAGAAAAAGGAGAAGAGAATGAAGAAGAGAAGAAGAAGAAGAAGATGAAGATGAAGAAGACAAATAAGAAGAAGAAGAAAAAGAGGTGGAAGGAGAAGAAGTAAAAGAAGAAGATGTTGAAGAAGAAGAAGAAGAAGAAGAAGAAGAAGAAGAAGGAGAAGAAAGATAAGAGGAAGGAGAAGGAGAACAAGAAGAAGAAGAACATGAAAAGAAAAAAGAAGAAGAAGAAGAAGAAGAAGAAGAAGAAGAAGAAAAAGGGGTAGAAGCATAAGAAATAGAAGAAGTTTATGAAGAAGAAGTTGCCAAAAAAGAAAAAGAAGGAGAAGAAGAAGAAGAAGAAGAAGAAGAAGAAGAAGAGGAAGAAGAAGTCAAAGAATTAGAAGAAGTTGAAGAAGAAGAAGAAGAAGAATAAGAAGAAAAGAAGTCGTAGAAGAAGGAGAAGAAGATGGAGAAGAAGAAGTAGAAGAAGAAAAACATGAAGAAGAAGAAGAAGAAGACGACCAAGAAGAAGAAGAGGAAGAAGAAGAAGAAGAAGAAGCAAAAGAAGGAGAAGAAAAAGAAGAAGATGAAGAAGAATACGTAGAAGAACATGTAGAAGAAGAAGAAGAAGAAGTAGAACAAGAAGATGAAGAAGAAGAAGAAGATGGAGAAGAAGAAGAAGAAGAAGAAGAAGAATAGGAAGACATAGAAGAAGAAGAAGAAGAAGAAGTAGATCAAGATGATGACAAAAAAGAAGAAAGAAAAAAGAAGAAGAAGATGATGAAGAAGAAGTTGGAGAAAAAGAAGAAGGAGAAGAAGAAGAAGCAAAAGAAAGAGAAGATGAAGAAAAAAAAGAAGAAAAAGAAGAACACGGAGAAGAAGAAAAAGAAGAATAAGAAGAAGAAGAAGACAAAGACAATGAAGAAGAAGAACAAGAAGAAGAAGATGAAGAAGAAAAAAAATAGAAAAAGAAGAAGAGAAAGAAGAAGAAGAAGAAGAACATTAACAAGAACAAGTAAAAGAAGAAGAAGATGAAGTAGATGAACAAGAAGACGTAGAAGAAGAAGTAGAAGAAGGCAAAGAAGAACAAGAAGAAGACGAAGAAGAAGTAGAAGAAGAAGTAGTAGAAAAGGGAAAAGTGGAAGAAGAAGAAGAAGAAGAAGAAGATGGAGAAGAAGCAGAAGAAGAGGAAGAAGAAGAGAGAAAGAAGTGGAAGAGGATGAAGAGGAGAAAGAAGAAAAGGAAGAAGAAGAAGATGATGAAGAAGAATAAAAAGAAGATGAAGAAGAAGAAAAAGAAGATAAAGAAGAAGAGGAAGAAGAAGAAGCTAAAGAAGAAGAGGATGAAGAAGAAGAAGTAGAAGAAGAAGAGGATGAAGGAGAAGAAGATGGAGAAGAACAAGAAGAAGATGAAGAAGGAGAAGAAGAAGACAAAGAATAAAGGGAAGAAGAAGAAAAATGAAGGAAAATATGAAGTAGAAGACAAAGAAGGTGAAGAAGAAGGAGAAGGAGAAGAAGAAGAGGAAGAAGAAGAAGAAGAAGAAAAAGAAGATATAGATAAAGAAAAACAGGACGAAGAAAGAGAAGATGAAATTGAAGAAAAGAAGAAGAAGAAGAAGAAGAGGACGAAGAAGAAGAAGAAGAAGAAGAAGAGGAAGAAGATGAAGACGAAGAAGACAAATAAGAAGAAGAAGAAGAAGAGGTGGAAGGAGAAGTAGAAGTAAAACAAGAAGATGTCAAAGAAGAAGATGAAGAAGAATGAGAAGAAGAAGAAGAAGAAGGAGAAGAAAGACAACTGGAAGGAGAAGGAGGAGGAGAAGAAGAACATGAAAAGGAAGAAGAAGAAGAAGAAGAAGAAGGGGAGGAAGCATAAGAAATAAAAGAGGATGATGAATAAGAAGTTGCTAAAGATGAAAAAGATGAAGGAGAAGAAGAAGAAGAAGAAGAGAAAGAAGAAGTCAAAGAATTAGAAGAAGTTGACGAAGAAGAAGAAGAAGAAGAAAAAGAAGTCATAGTAGAAGGAGAAGAAGGAGAAGAAGATGGAGAAGAAGAAAAAGAAGACAAAGAAGAAGATGAAGAAGAAGAAGAAGAAGAAAAAGAAGAAGAAGAAGAAGAGGTCGACGAAGAAGAAGAAGAGGAAGAAGAAGAAGAAGAAGAGGAAGAAGCAAAACAAGTAGAAGAAAAAGAAGAAGATGAAGAAGAAGAAGTAGAAGAACATGAAGAAGAAGTAGAAGAAGAAGGTGAACAAGAAGGCGAAGAAGAAGAAGAAGGAGAAGAAGAAGAAGAAGAAGAAGAATAAGAAGACATGGAAGAAGAAGAAGAAGAAGAAGAAGAAGAAGATGAAGATGATGATGAAAAAGTAGAAGAAAAGAAGAAGAAGAAGATGAAGATGATGATAAAAAGAGGAAGGAAAAAAGAAGAAGAAGACAAAGAAGACAAAGTTGGAGAAAAAGAAGAAGGTGAAGAAGAAGAAGAAGAACGAAAAGAAAGAGAAGATGAAGAAGAAGAAGAAGAAGGAGAAGAAGAAGGAGAGGAAGAAGGAGGAGTAGGAGAAGAAGAGCAAGAAGAGGAGGGAGAAGAAGATGAAAAAGAAGATGAAGAAGAAGAAGAAGTAGAAGTCAAAGAAGAAGAGAAGAGAACAAGAAGAAGAAGACAAAGAAGAAGAAGAAGAAGAAGATGTAGAAGAAAAAGTAGTAGAAGAACAAGAAGAAGACAAAGAAGAAGAAGAAGAAGTAGTAGAAGAAGAAGAAGAAAGAAAGAAGAAGAAGGAGAGGAGGATGGAGAAGAATAAGAAGTCGAAGAAGAAGATGGAGAAGGACAAGGAGAACAAGGTGAAGGAGAAGAAGAAGAAGGAGTAGAAGAAGAAGAAGAAGATGAAGGAGAAGGAGTAGAAAAAGAAGGAGAAGGAGAAGAAGAAGAAGAAGATGAAGAAAAAGAGGAAGAAAAAGGAGGAGGAGGAGGAGGAGGAGAAGAAGAAAGTGAAGGAGAAAGAGAAGGAGAAGTAGGTGAAGAAGAAGAAGAAGAGGCAAAAGAAGAAGAAGATGAAGAAGAAGAAGATGAAGTAGAAGAAGAAGTAGAAGAAGAAGAAGTAGAAAAAGAAGGAGAAGGAGAAAGAGAAGAGGAAGAAGATGAAGAAGAAGAAGAAGATGCAAAAGAAGAAGAAAACACAGAAGAAGAAGAAGAAAAAGAAGAAGAATATAAAAAATAAGTAGAAGAAGAAGATGAAGAAGAAGAAGAAGAAGATGATGATGATGAAGAAGAAAATGCCAAAGATGAACAAGAAGAAGGAGAAGGAGAACAAGAAGAAGAAGATAAAGAAGAAAAATAAGATCAAGAAGAAGAAGAAAAAGTTGAAAGAGAAGAAGGATAAGAAGAAGAAGAAGGAGTAGGATATGAAAAGGAAGAAGAAGAAGAAGAAGAAGAAGAAGATGATGATGATGATGATGATGAAGAAAAAGATAAAGAAGAACAAGAAGAAGGAGGAGAAAAAGAAGAAGAACATGAAGAAGGTAAAGAAGAAGAAGAAAAAAGAAGAAGTAGAAGAGGATGAAGAAGTTGAACATGATGAAGAAGTTTGAGAAGAAGAAGAAGAAGACAAAGAAAAAGAACAAGAAGAAAAAGAAAGAAAAAGAAGAAGAAAAAGAAAGAAGAAGAAGAAGAAGAATAAGAAGAAAAAGAAGTATTGAAAGAAGGGGAAGAAGGTGAAGAAGGAGAAGAAGAAGAAGAAGAACAAGTTGACGGCGAAGAAGAAGAAGACAACAAAGAAGAAGATGAAGAAGAAGAAGAAGACAAAGAAGCAAAAGAAGGAGAAGAAAAAGTTGAAGATGAAGAAGAAGAAGAAGAAGAAGAAGAATACAAAGGAGAAGAGGGCGAAGAAGAAGAAGAAGAAGATGAAGAAGAAGTAGATGAAGATGAGGAAGAATAAGAAGAAGAATAATGAAAAGACAAAGAAGAAGAACAAGAAGAAGAAGAAGATGATGATGAAAAAGAAGGAGAAAAAAGGGAGAAGATGAAGAAGAAGAAAAAGATGGAGAAGAAGAAGAAGGAGAAGAAGAAGAGGAAGAAGGAAAAGTAGTTGAATAAGAAGAAGAAGAAGAAGGTCAAGAAGAAGAAGGAAGCAGAAGAGAAGAAGAAGAAGAAGAAGAACCAGTTGAAGAAAAAGACGAAGAAAGAGAAGATGAAAGGGAAGGAGAAGAAAAAGAAGAAGAAGAAGAGGAAGAAGAAGAAGATCAAGAAGAAGAAGAAGAAGAAGAAGAAGTTGAAGTTAAAGAAAACAAATAAGATGAAGAAGAAGAAGAAGAAGAAGAAGACGTTGAAGAAGAAGAAGAAGGAAAAGAAGAAGAAGAAGAAGAAGAAGAAGAACAACAAGA
>JAIUJO010001025.1:80000-82500 GCA_023846275.1 Vanilla planifolia
GTAAAAGAAGAAGAAGAAGAAAAAGAAGAAGAAGAAGATGAAGGAGAAGAAGAAGAAGAAAATTAAGAAGGAGAAGAAGAAGAAGAGAAAGAAGAAGAAGAAGAAGAAGAAGGAGAAGGGGACAAAGAATAAGAAGAAGAAGATGAAGAAGATGATGAAGAAGACGTAGAAGAAAAAGAAGAAGAGGAGGAGGAAGAAGAAGAAGAAGAGGACGAAGAAGAAGAAGAAGAAGAAGAAGGTGAAGATGGAGAAAGAGAAGAAGAAGGAGAAGAAGAAGAAAAGGAAGAAAAAATTGAAGAAGAAGAATTAGAAGAAGAAGAAGAAGAAGAAGAAAAAGAAGAAGAAGAAGAAAAAGAATAATAATAATAATAATAATAATAATAATAATAAGAAGAAGAAGGGGAAGAAGAAGAAGAAGAAGAAGATCAAGAAGGGGAAGAAGAAAGGAGTAGTAGGAGGAGGAGGAGGAGAAGAATAAGAATAAGAAGAAGAAGGAGAAGAAGAAGGAGGAGGAGGAGGAGGAGGAGGAGAAGAGGTTAATGAACACAATGAAGAAGACGAAGAAGAAGAAAAAAAAGACAAAGATAAAAGAAGATGAAGGAGAAGGAGAAGGAGAAGAAGAAGAAGGAAGAGAAGAAGAAGAAGTAGTAGAAGAAGAAGAAGAAGTAGAAGAAGAAGAAGAAGAAGAAGAAGAAGAAGCAGAAGAGGAAGAAGAAGAAGAAAAAGAAGAGGAAGAAGGAGAAGAAGTAGAAGAAGATGAAGAAGAAGAAGAAGAAGAAGAAGTAAAAAGAGAAGAAGAAGAAGAAGAAGGAGAAGAAGAAGACGAAAAAGAAAATGAAGAGGAAGAAAAAGAAGGAGAACATGAAATTGTAGAAGAAGACAAAGATGATGAGGAAAAAGGAGAAGAAGACACAGAAGATGACGGAGTAAAATCAAAAGAAGTAGAAGGAGAAGAAGAAGAAAGAGAAAAAGAAGAAGCAGAAGTAGAAGAGACGTTGAAGAAGAAGAAGTTGATGATGATAAAATTGATGAAGAAGAGACAGAAAAAGAAGAAGATGACATAAAAGAAGAAGACAAAGAAGAAGAAGGGGAAGACAAGAAACAATAAGACGAAGAAGAAGAAGAAGTTGAAGAGGAAGAAAGAAAAGATGAAGAAGAGGAAGAGGAAGAAGTAGAAGATGAAGAAGAAGGAGAAGAAGAAGAAGAAGAAGAAGAAGAAGCAGAAGAAGAAGGAACAGAAGAAGAAGAAGAAGAAGAAGAATAAGAAGAAGAACAAGAAGAAGAAGATGATGAAGATAAGGAAGAAGAAGACAACGACAATGACGAAGAAGAAGAAGAAGAAGAAGAAGAGGAAGAAGAAGTAGAAGACAAAGAATAAGAAGCAGAAGAAGAAGAAGAAGAAGAAGATGAAGAAGAAGAAGTTGATGAAGAAGAAGAAGAAGATGAAGAAGAAGGAGAAGAAATAGAAGGAGAAGAAGAAGAAGAAGATGATGAAGAAAAGAAGAAGGAGAAGAAGAAGGAAAATAAGAAGAAGAAGAAGAGGAAGAAGAAGAAGAAAATGAAGAAAAAGAAGAAGAAGAAAAGTAGAAGAGGATGAAGAAGAAGAAAAAGAAGAAGTCGAAGAAAAAGAAGATGAAGAAGTTGAAAAAGAAGATGACAAAGAAGAAGAAAATGAAGAAGAAGGAGGAAGAGGAGGAGCAATCGAAGAAGAAAAAGAAGAAGAAGAAGAAAAAGATGTATAAGATGAAGAAGAAGGAGAAGAAGAAGAAGAAGAAGAGGAAAAAAGAGGAGGAGAAAAAAAGAAGAAGATTATGAAGAAGAAGAAGAAGAAGAAGGAGAAGAAGAAGCAGAAGAACAAGGAGAAGAAGAAGGAGAAGTAGGAGAAGAAGAAAAAGAAGTAGAAGAAAATGATGATGAAGATGAAGAAGAAAAATATGAAGAAAAAAAGAAGAAGAAAAAGAACAAGAAAAAGAAGAAGAAGAAGAAAAAGAGGAAGAGGAAGAAGAAGAAGAGGTAGATGAAGAAGAGGAAGAAGAAGAATAAGAAGAAAAAGGAGAAGAAGAAGAAGATAAAGAGGAAGAAGAAGACGACGAAGAAAAAGAAGAAGACGAAAAAGAAGGAGAAGATGAAAAAGAAGAGGAAGAAGAAGAAGCGAAAGGTGATCAAGATGGTAAGGCGAAGAAAAAGAAGATGACGAAAACAAATAGGAAGAAGAAGTAGAAGTAGAAGAAGAGGAAGAAGCAAAAGAAAAGGAAGAATAAGAAGAAGAAGAAGTAGGAAAAGAAGAACAAGAAGAAGAAGACGAAGAAGAAGAACAAGAACAAGAACAACAAGAAGAAGAACAAGAACAACAAGAAAAAGAACAAAAAGAAAAAGAAGAATAAGAAGAAGAAAAAGAAGAAGATGAAGAAGAACTAGAAGAAGAACAAGAAGAAGTAGAAGAAGAAAAAGAAGGAGAACAAGAAGAAGGAGAAGAAGAGAAAGAAGAACAAGATAATGA
>JAIUJO010001025.1:85000-92500 GCA_023846275.1 Vanilla planifolia
ATGAAGAAGAAGAAGAAGAAGAAGAATAAGGAGAAAAAGAAGGCGAAGAAAGAGAAATAGAAGAAGAAGAAGAAGAAGAAGATGAAGAGGAAGAAGAATTTGGAGAAGAAGATGAAGAAGAAGAAGAAGAAGAAGAGGACGAAGATGAAGAATTTGGAGAAGAAGACGATGAAGAAGAAGAAAAAGAAGAAGAAGAAGGTGAAAAAGAAGAATGAGAAGAAGAAGAAGAAGAAGAAGATAATGATGCCGATGATGATGATGATGATGAACAAGAAGAAGAAGAAGAAAAAGATGAAGAAGGAGAAGACTTATCAGAAGAAGTGTAAGAAGAAGAAGAGGAAGACGAAGAAGAGGAACACGAAGAAGAAGCAGAAGAAGAAGATTATGAAGAAGGAGAAAAAAAGGATGAAGAATAAGAAGAAGAAGAAGATGAAGAAGAAGAAAAGACGAAGAAGAAAAAGAAGTCAAAGAAGGAGATGAAGAAGAGGAAGAAGAAGAAGGAGAAGAAGAAAAGAAGGAGAAGACAAAGAAGAAGAAGAAGAAGAAGTACAGGAAGGTGAAGAAGAAGAAGAAGAAGATGATGATTATGATGATGATGAAAATGAGGAAGAAGAAGAAGATAAAGAAGAAGAAGAAGATGATCAAGAGGAAGATGAAGTCAAAGAAAAAAAAGAAGTAGAAGAAGAACAAGAACAAGAACAAGAAGAAGAGGAAAAAGAAGAAGAAGAAGAAGAAGAAGAAAAAGAAGAAGATAAAGAAAAAGAAGAAGAAGAAGATGATGATGATTATGAAGAAGAAGAAGATGAAGAAGAAGTAGAAGAAGATGAAGATAAAGATGGAGAAGAAAAAGAAGAAGGAGGAGGAGGAGAAGAAGAAGAAGAAGAAGAAGAAGATGGTGATGATGAAGAAGAAGGAGAAGAAGATGAGGGAGAAGAATAAGAAATAGAAGATGAAGAAAAAAGAAAAATAAGTTGAAGAAGAAGAAGTCAAAAAAGAAGAAGAAGAAGAATTTGAAGAAGAAAAGGTGGAAGAAGAAGAAGAAGACAAAGAAGAAGAAGAAGATGATCAAGAGGAAGATGAAGTCAAAGAAAAAAAAGAAGTAGAAGAAGAACAAGAACAAGAACAAGAAGAAGAGGCAAAAGAAGAAGAAGAAGAAGAAGAAGAAGAAGAAGAAGAAAAAGAAGAAGATAAAGAAAAAGAAGAAGAAGAAAATGATGATGATTATGAAGAAGAAGAAGAAGAAGAAGAAGGAGAAGAAGAATTAGGAGAAGAAGAAGATGAAGAAGAAGTAGAAGAAGATGAAGTTAAAGATGGAGAAGAAAAAGAAGGAGGAGGAGAAGAAGAAGAAGAAGAAGAAGAAGAAGATGGTGATGATGAAGAAGAAGGAGAAGAAGATGAGGGAGAAGAATAAGAAATAGAAGATGAAGAAAAAAGAAAAAGAATTTGAAGAAAAAGAAGAAGATGATGAAGAAGTCAAAAAAGAAGAAGAAGAAGAAGAAGAATTTGAAGAAGAAAAGGTGGAAGAAGAAGAAGAAGACGATGAAGATGAAGAAGAAGATGAAGAAGAATAAGAAGAAGAACAAAAAGAGGAAGAAGAAGAAGAAGTAGAAGAAGGAGAAGAAGACGAAGAAGAAGAAGAAGAAGAACATGAGGAAGAAGAAGAAAAAGCTAAGGAAAAAGAAGAAAAAGTTGAAGAACAACAAGAAGAAGAAGATGAGGAAAAAGTGTAAGGCTAAGAAAAAGAAGAAGAAGAAGAAGAAGAAGAAGGAAAAGAAAAAGAAGTAGAAGAAGAAGAAGAAGAAGAAGATGATGATGAAGATGATGACGATGAAGAAGAAGAAGAAGAAGAAGAAGAAGGTGAAGAAGAAGAAGTAGAAGAAGAAGATGATGATGATGATGAAGAAGAAGAAGAGAAGATGAAGAAGAAGAAGAAAAAGACAAAGAAGAAGAAGAAGATGATGATGATGAATAAGAAGAAAAAGAAGAAGATGTAGAAGAAGAAGTAGATGAAGCAAAATTAAGAGAAGAAGAAAAAGAAAAAGAAGGAGAAGAAGAAGAAGGAGAAGAACAAGTAGGAGATGGAGGAGAAGAAGAAAAGAAAAGGAGGGAGAAAAAGAAGAAATAGATGATGAAGAAGAAGAAGAAGAAGAAGAGGAAGAAGAAGTGAAAGAAGAAGAAGAAGAAGAAGAAGAGGTAGAAGAAGTAGAAGAAGAAGAAGTTGAAGAAGAAGAAGACAAAGAATAAGAACAAGTAAAAGAAGAAGAAGAAGAACACGAAGTAGAAGTAGAAGTAGAAGAAGAAGAAGAAGTGGAAGAAGAAGTACAAGTAGAAGAAGAAGAAGAAGAATAGGAAGAAGAAGAAGAAGAAGGAGAAGAAGAAGAAGAAGATGGAGAAGAAGAAGAAAATGAAGAAGAAGAAAGAGAAGGACAAGGAGAAGAACAAGAAGGAGAAGAAGAAAAAGAAGAATGTGTAGAAGAAGAAGAAGAAGAAGGAGAAGGAGAAGAAGGTGTAGAAGAAGAAGAAGAAGAAGAAGAAGAAGAAGAAGTTGAAGAAAAAGAAGAAGAAGAAGAAGAAGAAGAAGGAATAGGAGGAGGAGGTGGAGGAGGAGGATGAGAACAAGTTAGAGAAGGAGAAGGGAATGGGAAGGAGAAGTAGAAGAAGAAGAAGAAGATGCAAAAGAAGAAGCAAACAAAGAAGAAGTAGAAGAAGAAGAAGAAGAAGAAGAAAGATAAGAAGAAAAAGAAGAAGAAGAAGAAGAAGAAGAAGAAGATGACAAAGAAGAAGAAGAAGAAGAAGAAGAAGAAGAAAATGAAGGAGAAAAAGAATAAGAAGAAGGAGAAGAAGAAGAAGAAGAAGAAGAAGAAGAAGAAGAACATGAAGAATAAATTGAAGAAGAAGAAGAAGAATATGAAGTAGAAGAGGAAGATGATGAGGATGATGATGATGAAGAGGAAGAAAATGCCAAAGAACAGAAAGAAGAAGGAGAAGAAAAGGAGGAAGAACAACAAGAAGGAAATAAGAAGAAGAAAAAGATGAAAAAGAAGCAGAAGAGGAAGAAGTCAAAGAACATGAAGAAGTTGAAGAAGAAGAAGATGATGAAGAAAAAGAACAAGGAGAAAAAATAAGAAGAAGAATAAAAAGAAGAAAAAGAAGTAGCAGAAGAAGGAGAAGAAGCAGAAGAAGAAGGAGAAGATGAAGAAGAAGAAGAAGATGACAAAGAAGAAGAAGGCGAAGAAAAAGAAGAAAAAGAAGAACAAGAAGATGGTGAAGTAGTAAAAGAAGGAGAAGAAAAAGAAGAAGAAGAAGAAGATGAAGAAGAAGATGAAGACAAAGAAGAAGAAGGAAAAAAAGAAGAAGACGAAGAAGAAGAAGAAGATGAAGATGAGGAAGAAGAAGAAGAATAAGAATAAAAAGACAAAGAAAAAGAAAAAGAAGATGATGATGATGATTAAAAAGAAGAAGGAAAGATGAAGAAGAAGATGATGAAGAAGAAGAAGATGGAGAAGAAGAAGAATGAGAATGAGAAGAAGATTAAGAAGAAGCAAAAGAAGAAAAATAAGAAGAAGAAGAAGAAGAAGAACAATAAGAAGAAGAAGGAGGAGGAGAAGAAGGAGTAGGAGTAAAAGAAGAAGAAGAAGAAGAAGAAGAAGTCAAAGAATAAGAAGAAGAAGAAGAAGAAGACAAAGAAGAAGAAGAAGAAGAAGAAGAAGACAAAGAAGACGAAGAAGAAGAAGAAGAAGAAAACTATGAAAAAGGAAAAGAAAAGGAAGTAGAAGAAGATGAAGAAGAAGATCAAAAAGAAGAAAAAAGAAGAAGAACGAGAAGGATAATGTGAAAAAGAAGAAGAACAAGAAAAAGAAGATGTAGTAGTTGTAGAAGAAGAAGAAGAAGATGATGATGATGAAAAAGAAGAAGAAGGAGAGGAAGAAGAAGGCAAAATAAGATGGAGAACTAGATGATGGAGGAGGAGGAGGAGGAGAAGATGATGATGAAGAAGAAGAAGAAGAAAAAGAAGATGAAGACAATGAAAAGAAAAGAAGAAGAAGAAGAAAAGTAGAAGAAGAAGGCGATGAAGAAGAAGATGAAGAGGAAGAAGAAGAGAACAAAGAAGAAGAAGAAGAAGATGAAAACAAAAAAGAAGAAGAAGAAAAAGCAGAAGAAGAAGAAGAAGAAGAAGAAGATGATGAAGAAGAAGAAGAAGAAGAAGACGAAGAGAAGAACAAGAAGGAGAAGGAGAAGAAGAAGAAGATGTAGTAGTAGTAGTAGAGGAAGAAGAAGAAGAAGAAGAAGAAGAAGAAGAAGAAAAAGAAGAAGGGGAAGAGGAAGGAAGAAAAAAAGATGAATAAGAAGAAGAAGAAGAGAAAGAATAAGAAAAGATGAAGAAGAAGGACAAGAAGGAGAAAAAAGAGGAGTAGAAGAAGAAGAAGATGAAGAAGAAGAAGAAGAAGAAAATGAAGAAGAAGAAGAAGAAGAAAAAGATGAAGAAGAAGAATAAGAAAAAGAAGAAAAAGAAGACAAAGAAGAAGAACAAGAAGATGGAGAAGAAGAAGAAGAAGAAGAAGAAGAAGTCGAAAAAGAAGAAGAAGACGAAGATGAAGAAGAAAAAGAAGTAGAAGTAGAAGAAGAAGTAGAAGAAAAAGATGTAGAAGAGGAAGAAGATAAAGAAGAAGAAGAAGAAGAAGATGAAGAAGAAGAAGAAGAAGACGAAGATGAAGAAGAAAAAGAAGTAGAAGTAGAAGAAGAAGTAGAAGAAAAAGAAGTAGAAGAGGAAGAAGATAAAGAAGAGGAAGAAGAAGAAGAAGAACTGTTGAGGAAGAGGAAGAAGAAGAAAAAAAGAAGAAAAAGAAGAAGAAGAAGAACAAGAAGAAAAAGAAGTCAAAGAAGAGGAAGAGTAAGAAAAAGAAGTAGAAGATGGAGTAGAAGAAGAAGAAGAAGAAGTTGAAGAAGAAGAAGAAGAAGAAGAAGATGATGATGATGATGAGGAAGCAGAGGAGGAAGAAGAAGAAGAACAATGATGAATAAGAAGAAGATGAAGAAGAAGAAGAAGAAGAAGAAGAGAAAGAAAAAGAATAAGGATGAGGAGAAGAAGAAGTAGAATGAAGAAAAAGAAATAGTAGAAGTGGGAGAAGTGGAAGAGGAAGGAGAAGATGGAGTAGAAGAAGTAGAAGAAGAAGAAGAAGAAGAAGAAGAAGAAGACGAAGAGAACGGGGAAAAGGATGAACAAAGATAAGATAAAGAGTAGAAGAACAAGAAGAAGAAGAAGATGATGGAGAAGAAGAAGTAGAAGAAGAAGAAAAAGAAGAAGAATAAGAAGACAAATAAGAAGAAGATGAAGAAGAAGAAGAGGTGGAAGGAGAAGATGAAGAAGTCATCGAAAAGGAGGAAGAAGGAGAAGATGAAGAAGAAGAAGAAGAAGAAGAAGAATAAGAAAAAGAGGAAGAAGAGAAGAAGAGGACGAAGAAGAAGAAGAGGAAGAAGAAGAAGAAGAAGAAGAAGGAAAAGAAAAAGAAAGAGAAGAAGGATAAGAAGTAGGAGAAGATGAATATGAAGAAGAAGAAGATGAAGAAGAAGAAGAAGAAGAAGAAGAAGTAGAAGAAGATGATGAAGAAGAAGTCAGAGAACAAGAAGGAAAGGAAGAAGGGAAGAATAAGAAGATGAAGGACAAGATGAAGAAGAAGAAGAAGAAGTTGAAGAAGAAGAAGATGATGAAGAAGATGAAGAAGATGAAGAAGATGAAGAAGATGAAGAAGAAGAAGAAGTTGATGAAGAAAAAGAAGAAAAAGGAGAAGTAGAAGAAGAAGAAGAAAGAGAAGAAGAAGAAGAAGTAGAAGAAGAAAAAGAAGTAACAAAAGAAGGAGAAGAAGGAGAAGAAGAAGGAGAAGAAGGAGAAGAGGAAGAAGAAGAACAAGAACAAGAAGGAGAAGAAAAAGAAGAAGATGAAAATGAATAAGAAGAAGATGAAGAAGTAGAAGAAGATAAATTAGAAGAAGAAGAAGAAGAAGAAGAAGAATAAGAAGAAGAAAAAGAGGACAAAGAAGAAGAAGAAGAAGAAGAAAATGATGATGACTGAAAAAAAGAAGGAAAAAAGAAGAAGAAGATGAAGAAGTTGCAGAAGAAGAACAAGGAGAAGGAAAGGAAGAATGGAAGAGTAAGAAGAAGAAGAAGATGGAGAAGTGGAAGAAGAAGTCGAAGAAGAAGAAGACGATGAAGAAGAAGAAAAAGATGAAGAAGAAGAAGAAGAAGGGATAGAAAAAGAAGAGGAAGAACAAGAACAAGAAGAGGTAGAAGAAGAAAAACAAGTAACAAAAGGAGAAGAAGAAGGAGAAGAAGAAGGAGAAGAAGTAAAAGAGGGGGAAGTAGAAAAAGAAGAAAAAGAAGCACAAGAAGGAGAAGAAAAGAAGAAGATGAAGAAGAAGAAGAAGAAGATGAAGAAGAAGAAAAGGAAAAAGTAGAAGAAGAAGAACAAGAAGAAGAAGACGAAGAAGAAGAAGAAGAAGAAGACGAAGAAGAAGAAGAAGAAGAAGAAGAAGAAGAAGAAAAAGAGGACAAAGAAGAAGAAGAAGAAGAAGAAGAAGAAGAAGAAAATGATGTTTATGAAAGAAAAGAAGGAAAGAAAGAAGAAGCAGATGAAGAAGAAGAAGAAGTTGGGGAATAGGAAGAAGGAGAAGAAGAAGAATAAGCAAAAGAAGGAAAAGAAGAAGAAGAAGAAAGAGAAGAAGAGGAAGGAGACGATGGAGGAGGAGGAGGAGAAGAAGAATAAGAAGAAGAGAAGAAGAAAAAAAGAAGATCAAGAAGATGAAAAGAAGAAGAAGAATTTCAAGAAGAAGAAGAAGAAGAAGAAGGAGAAGAAGAAGAAAAAGAAGAAGAAGAAAAAGATGAAGAAGAAGAAGGAGAAGAAGACGAAAAAGAAGAAGAGAAGGAATAAGAAGTGGAAGATGAAGAAGAAGAACAAGAAGAAGAAGAGGAAGAAGAACAAGAAGAAGAAGAAGAAGAGGAAGAAGAAGAAGGAAAAGGACATGGTGAAGATGAAGAAGGAGAAGAAGAAGTAGAAGTAGTAGAAGAAGAAGAAGAAGATGAAGGAGAAGACGAAGAAGAAGAAGATGAAGAAGATGAAGATGACGAAGAAGAGGAAGAAGAAGAATAATAACAAGAAGATAAAGAAGAAGAAGAAGGAAAAAAATAAGAAGAAGAAGAAGAAGAAGAAGAAGAAGAAGAAGAGGAAGAGGAAAGAAGAAGAAGAAGAAGAAGGAGAAGATGAGTAAAAATACGAAAAAGAAGTAAAGGATGAATAATAATAATAATAATAATAATAATAATAATAATAAGACAAAAAAGAAGATGAAGAAGAAGAAGCGAAAGAAGAAGAAGAAGAAGAAGAAGAACAAGACGAACAAGAAGTAGAAGAAGAGGAAGAAAAATAAGAAGATGATGAAGAAGAAGAAGAATAAGAAATAAAAAAAGAAGTAGAAGAAGAGGAAGAAAAAGAAGCAAAAGAAGAAG
>JAIUJO010001025.1:97500-100000 GCA_023846275.1 Vanilla planifolia
AGAGGAAGAAGAAGAAGAGAAGAAAAAGGAGGAGGAGGAGAAGGGGAAGAAGAAGAAGAAGAAGAAGAAGAAGAATATGAAGAAGGAGAAAAAGAAAAAGTAAGAGGTGAAGAAGAAGAAGTGGAAGAAGAAGAAGAAGAAGAAGATGACGACAAAGAAGAAGATGAAGAAGAAGACGAAAAAGTGGAAGATGACGAAGAGGAAGTTGAAGGCAAAGAAGGGAAAAATGAAGAAAAATAGACTAAGAAGAAGAAGAAGAAGACGATGATGATGATGATGACGATGATGAACAAAAGAAGAAGAAGAAGAAGAAGAAGAAGAAAATGACAAAGAAGAAGAAGAAGAAGAAGACAAAGAAGAAGAAGAAGAAGAAGAAAAGGAATAAGAGGAATCAGAAGAATTAGAAGAAGAAGAAAAAGATGAAGAAGATGAAGAAGAAGAGAAAGAAGAATGAGAAGAAGAAGAAGAAGAAGAAGAAGATGAGGAAGAAGAAGACAAAGAAGAAGAAGAAGAAGATGATGATGATGATGATGAAGAACAAGAAGAAAAAGAAGATGAAGAAGAAGAAGAGGAGGAAGAACAATAAAAAATAGAAGAACAAGAAGAATAGGCAAGAAGATGAAGAAGAAGAACAAGAAAAACACGATGAAAAAGAAGATGAAGAAGATGAATAAGAAGAAGTCAAAGGAGATGAAGAAGAAGAAGAAGATGAAGAAGAAGGAGAAGATGATGAAGAAGAAGAAGAAGATAAAGAAGGAGAAAAGATGACGAAGATTGAGAAGACAAAGAAGACGAAGGAGAAGGCGAAGAAGAAGTAGAAGACAAAGAAAAAGAATTAGAAGAAGACAAAGTACAAGAAGAAGAGGAAGAAGTAGAAGAAGGAAAAGATAAAGAAGAAGAAGAAGAAGAAGAAGATGAAGAAGCAAAAGAAGAGGAAGAAAAGGAAAAGTAAAAAAATTAGAAGGCAAAAAAGAAGAGGGAGAAGAAGGAGGAGGAGAAGAAGAAGGAGAAGTAGAAGGTGAAGAACACGAAGAAGAAGAAGTAGAAGAAAAGAAGACGAAGACAAAGAAGAACAAGAACAAGAAGAAGAAGAAGAAGGTGAAGAAGAAGAAGAAGAAGAAGTAGAAAAAGAATTAGAAGAAGAAGAAGAAGTAGAAGACAAAGTTAAAGAAGAAGAAGAAGAAGAAGAAGAATAGAAGAAGATGTCAAAAAAGAAAAAGCATAAGAAGAAGAAGAAGAAGGAGAAGAAGAAGAAGAAGAAGAAGAAATAGAAGAAGAAGATGAATAAGAAGAAGAAGAAAAAGATGAAGAAGAAGAAGATGAAGAGGAAGAAGAAGAAGAAGAAGAAGAAGGAAATGAAGAAGAAGAAGAAGAAAAAGAGACAAAGAAGTGGTAGGCAAAGAAGAGGAGGAAGAAGATGGCTAAAAAGAAGAATAAGAGTAAGGAGGAGGAGAAGAAGAAGAAGAAGCATAGGAAGGAGAAGAAAAAGAAGGAGAAGTAGTAGTAGTAGTAGAAGAAGAAGAAGAAGAAGAAGTATACGAAGATGAAGTTGAAGAAGAAGAAAATGAAGAAAAAGAAGTAGAAGAAGACATAGCAGAAGAAGAAGGAGAAGATTAAGGAAAAAAGAAGAAGTAGAAGAAGACGAAGAAGAAGAAGAGGAAGACGAGGAAGATGATGATGAAAGAGTAGAAGAAGAAGAAGAAGAAAAAGAAGAAGAAGTAGAAGAAAAAGAAGGTGAACAAGAAGGAAAAGTAGACGAAGAAGAAGAAGAAGGAGAAGGAGAATGAGAACAAGAAGAAGAAGTAGTAGAAGAAGAAGAAGAGAACGAAGAAGAATAAGATGAAGAAGAAATGAAGAAGAGAATAAGAAGATGGTGAAGAAGAAGAAGAGGAAGGAGGAGGAGAAAAGATGCAGAAGAAGAAGAAGAAGAAGAAGAAGAAGAAGAAGTAAAACAAGAATAAGAAGAAGAAGGAGAAGAAGGAGGAGGGTTAGGAGAAGAAGAAGAAGTAGGGGTAGAAGAAGATGATGAGGAAGAATAGGAACAATAAGAAGAAAAGTTTGACAAAGACAAAGAAGTAGAAGAAATAGAAGAAGAAGAAGAAGAAGAAGAAGAAGAAAAGAAGAAGAAGCAGAAGGAGAAGAAGAAGAAGAAGAAGAAGGAGAAGGAGAAGGAGAAGAAGAAGAAGAAGGGGAAGAAGAAGAAGAAGAAGATGAAGATGATGATGAACAAGAATACGAAGAAGAAAAACAAGAAGTAGAAAAAGAAGATGATGTGATGAAGAATAAGAAATGGAAGTAGAAGAAGAAGAACAAGAGGAAGATGATGAAGAAGAAGAAGAATTAGACGAAGAAGAAGTATAAGAAGAAGAAAAAGATGAAGAAAAAGAAGAAGAAGAAGAAGGAGAAGAAGATGAAGAAGATGATGATGAAGATGAAGAAGGCAAAGAAGAAGATGAAGATGAAGAAGAAGAATAAGAAAAAGAACAAGAAGAAGAAGAAC
>JAIUJO010001025.1:110000-115000 GCA_023846275.1 Vanilla planifolia
GAAAAAGAAAAGGAAGAAGAAGAAGAAGACGAAGAAGAAGAAGAAGAAGAAGATGAGAACAAGAACGAGAAGGAGAATGAGAAGAAGAAGAAGTGCAAAAAGAAGAAGATGTAGTAGTAGTATTAGTAGAAGAAGAAGAAGATGAAGATGGAGAAGGGGAAGAAAAAGGAGGAAAAAATGATGAATGAGAAGGAGAAAAAGAAAAAGAAGAAGAAGAGGAAGAAAAATAAGAAAAGAAGAAGAAGAAGGGGAAGAAGGAGAAGATGGAGGAGTAGGACAAGAAGAAGAAGAAGAAGAAGAAGAGGAAGAAGAAGAAGAAGAAGAAAAAGATGAAGTATAGCAAGAAAAAGAAGAAAAAGAAGAAAAAGAAGAAGAAGAAGAAGATGATGGTGATGAAGACAAAGAACAAGAAGATGAAGAAGAAAAAGAAGCAGAAGAAGAAGAAGAAGAAGAAGAAGAAAAAGCAATGAAGAAGAAGAAGAACAACAAGAAGTAGAAGAAGAAGACAACGACGAAGAAGAAGAAGGAGAGGAAGAAAATTAAGAAGAATAGGAAAAAGATGAAGCAGAAGAAGAAGAAGAAGAAAAAGAAGAAGCAGAAGATGGAGAAGGAGTGGAAGATGGAGAAGAAGGAGAAGAAGAAGAAGAAGAAGAAGAAGAAGAAGACGAAGAAGAAGAAGAAGAAGACTGTAAGAAGAAGAAGAAGAAGAAGAAGAAGCAAAAGAAGAAGAAGAAAAAGATGGAGAAGAAAAAGAAGAAGATGATGAAGTAGAAGAAGAAGAAGAATAATAAGAAGAAGAAGAAGGACAAGAAGTGGAAGAAGAGGGAGAAGAAGAAGATGATGATGATGAAAAAGAAGAAGGACAAGTAGAAGAAGAACATGAAGAAGAAGAAGTAGATGGAGAAGAAGTGTAAGGTGTAGAAGAAGAAGATGGAAAAAGAAGGAGAAGAAGAAGAAGAAAAACTAGGAATAGAAGAAGAAGGAGAAGAAGAAGGTGATGGAGGAGGAGGAGAAGAAGAAAAAGAGGAGGAAAATGATCATGAGGATGAAGAAAAAGAAGATGAAGAAGAAGAAGAAGAAGAAGAAGTTGAAGAAGAAGAAGAAGAAAAAAAGAACAAGAATAAGAAGAAAAAGACAAAGAAGAAGAAGAAGAAGAAGAAAAAGAAAAAGAAGTGGAAGAAGAGAAGGAAGAAGAAGAAGAAGAAGAAGACAAAGAAGAAAAGGATGTAGAAGAAGAGTAATAAGAAGAGGAGGAAGAAGAAGAAGAAGAAGAAGAAGAAAGAAGAAGAAGGAAATGGAGAAGAAGAAGGAGAAGATGAAGAAGAAAAGAAGAAGCTGAAGAAGAAAAAGAAGGAAAAAGAGTAGAAGAAGAAGAAGAAGAAGAAGAAGAAGAAGAAAAAAGAGAAGGATACGGAGAAAGACAAGGAGAAGTAGAAGAAGATGAAGAAGAAGAAGAAGACGAAGAAGAAGAAGAAGTCTAAGAAGAAGAAGAAGTAGAAGAACAAGATCAATATAAAAGTAGAGAAAGAAGAAGACGAACAAGAAAACGATGAAGAAGAAGGGGACAAAGAAGAAGAAGAAGAAGAACAAGAAGTAGAAGAAGATGAAGAAGAAGTGGAAGAAGAAAAAGATTAACAAGATGAAGAAGAAGTGAAAGAAGAAAAAGAGGAAGAAGAAGAAGAAGAAGAAGAAGAAGAGGGAGGGGAAGAAGTAGAAGACAAAGAAAAAGGAGAAGAGGCAAAGAAGAAGAAGATGGAAAAGAGAAATAAGAAGAGAAAAAACAAGAAGAAGAAGAAGAAGAAGAAGAAGACGATGATGAGATGGAAGAGTTAGAAGAAGAAGAAGAAGAAGAAGAAGGAAAGGAAGAAGAAGAAGAGGAAGAAGGTGAAGATGAAGGAGAAGAAGAAGAAAAAGATCAAGAAAAAGAAGTTGAAGAAAAAGAAGAAGTAAAATAAGAAGAAGAAGAAGAAGAAGTAGAAGAAGATGATGATGAAGAAGAAGAAGACAGAGAAGAAGAAGAAGAAGAAATAGAAGAAGAAGAAGATGAAAAAGGAGAAGAAGAAGAAGAAGATGAAGGAGGAGGAGGAGGAGGTGGAGAAGAAGAAGAAGAAGAAGAAGAAGGAGGAGAAGAAGAGGAAGACAAAGAAGAAGAATAAGAGAAGTAAGAAGATGAAGAAGAAGATGATGAAGAAGAAGAAGAAGTAGAAGAAATAAAAGAAGAAATTGAATAAATAAAAGAAGAAGACAAAAAAAGAGAAGAAGAAGGAGAAGAAGAAAAGAAGAACAAAAAGAAGAATTAGAATAAGAAGAAGAAGAAGAAGAAGTAGAAGAAGAGGAAGAAAAAGAAGAAGAAGAAGGAGAAGACGAAGAAGAAGAAGAAGAAGAAGAAGAAGAAGAAAAAGAAGAAAAAGAAGTTGGAGAAGAAGAAGAACAAGAAGAAGGAGAAGAAGGCTAAGAATAAGGAGCAGGAGAAGGAGAAGATGAAGAAGAAGAAGAAGAGCAAAAAGAACAAGAAGAAGAAAACCATGAAGAAGAAGAAGAATATGAAGAAGAAGAAGAAGAAGAAGAAGAAGAAGTGAAGAAGAAGAAGAAGAAGAAGAAGAACAAGGAGTAGAAGAAGAAGAAGATGAAGAAGAAGAAAAAGAAGTAGAAGAAGAAGATGTAGAAGAAGAACAAGAAGTTGAAAAAGATGAAGAAGAAGAAAAAGAAGTAGAAGAAGGAGAAGAAGGAAAGAAAGAAGGAGAAGAAGAAGAAGAAGGAAAAGTAGTAGAAGAAGAAGAAGAAAAAGAAGAATACAAAGAAGAAGAAGAAAAAGAAGAAGCAAAAGAAGGAGAAGAAAAAGAAGAAGATGATGATGTAGAAGAAGAAGAAGAGGAAGAAGAAGGATAAGAAGTTGAAGAAGAAGAAGAAGAAGATGACGACGATGAAAATGAAGAAGGAAAATAAGAAAAAGAACATGAAGAAGAAGAAGAAGATGGAGAAGAAGTAGAAGAAGAGGAAAAAGCAAAAGAAGGAGAAGAAGAAGAAGAAGAAGAAGAAGAAGAAGAAGAACAAGAAGTTGAAGAAGAAGGAGAAGATGGAGGAGGAGGAGAAGAAAAAGAAGAGCAAGAAGAAGAGGAAAAAGATGATGAAGGAGAAGAAAAAGTAGATGAAGACGAAGAAGAAGAAGAAAAAGAAGTAAAAGGAAAAGAAGAAGACGAAGAAGAAGAAGAAGAAGAAGAAGAAGAAGAAGAAAAAGACAAAGAAATGGAAGAAGAGAACCAAGAAGAAGAAGAAGAAGAAGACGAAAAAGACGAGGAAGTAGAAGAAGGAGAAGAAGAAGAAGAAGAACTTGAAGAAGAACAAGAAGAAGAAAAAGAAGGAGAAGGAGAAGGAGTAGAAGAAGAGGAAGAAGAAGAAGAAGAAGAAGAAGAAGAAGAAGAAGTAGAAGAAGAAGAATGAGTAGAAGGAGAAGAAGGAGAAGAAGGAGGAGAAGAAGGAGGAGAAGAAGAAGAAGAAGAAGAAGAAGAAGATGATGATGATGAAGAAGAAGAAGTCGAAGAAGAAGAATAAGAAGAAGAAGAAAATGAAGAAGTATAAGAAGAAGAATAAGAAGAAAAAGAAGAAGAAGGGGAAGAAGAAGAAGGAAAAGAAGCAGAAGTAAATGAATAAGAAGAAGAAGGAGAAGGGGTAGAAGAAGGAGATGAAGAACAAGAAGAAGAAGATGAACAAGTCGTAAAAGTAGTAGAAGAAAAGAAGAAGAAGAGGAAAAAGAAGAAGAAGAGAAAGAAGAAGAAGAAGAAGAAGAAGAAGAAGAAGAAGAAGAAGAAGAAGAAGAAAATGAAGAAGAAGAAGAAGAAGAAGAAGGAGAAGTACGAGAAAGAGAAGAAGAAGAAGGAGAACAAGAAAAAAATGAAGAAGAAGAAGAAGAACAAGAAGAGGAAGGAGAAGAAGAAGACGAAGAAGAAGAAGAAGAAGAAGAAGAAAAAGATGAAGAAGAAGAAGAAGAAGGAAAGGGTAGGAAGAAGAAGAAGAAGAAGAAGTAGGAGGAGGAGAAGAAGAATAATAATAATCATAAGAAGAAGAAGAAGATGAGGAAGAAGAAGAAGAAGATGGAGAAGAAGAAGAAAAGTTAGAAGACGAAGAAGAGGAAGATGTAAAAGAAGAAGGCGAAGAAGAAGAAGAAGAAGAAGAAGAAGAAGTAAAAAAGAAGAAGAATAATAAGAATAACAGCAATTAGAAGAAGATGAAGAAGACGAAGAAGATAAAGAAGAAGAAAAAGATGAAGAAGAGGAAGAAGAAGAAGAAGAAGAAGAAGAATGGGAAGAAGAAGAAAAAGATGGTGAGGTTGATGATAAGGAAGTGTAAGAAGAAGAATTAGAAGAAGAAAAAAATGAAGAAGGATAAGAAGAAGATGAAGAAGACAAATAAGAAGAAGAAGAAGTGGAAGAAGTGGAAGAAGAAGAAGAAGAAGAGGAAGAAGAAAAAGGCAAAAAAGAAGGAGAAGATAAAGAATAAGAAGAGGTGGAGGAGGAAGAACAAGAAGAAGAAGAAGAGGGAGAAGAATAATAAGAAGTACAACAACAAGAAGAGGATGAAGAAGAATAAGAAGAAGACGTAGAAATAGAAAAAGTAGAAGAAGGCGATGATGACGAAGAAGAAGGGGAACAAGATGAAGAAAAAGAAGAACAAGAAGTAGAGGAAGAAGAAGAAGAAAAACACAAACAAGAAAAAGAAGAAGAAGAAGAACAAAAAGAAGAAGACGAAGAAGAAGAAGAAGAAGATGATGATGATGCTAAAGAAGAAGAAGAAGAAGTAGAAGAAGAAGAAGACAATGAAGAAGAAGAAGATGATGTAGAAGAAAAAAAACAAAGATGAAGAATAAGACTCGAAGAGAAAGAAGAGGAATACGAAGAAGAAGAAGAAGAAGAAGAAGAAGAAGAAGATGATGAAGAAAAGATTAATTTGAAGAAGAAGAAGAAGATTAAGAAGAAGAAGAGGAAGAAGAAAAAGAAGTAGAA
>JAIUJO010001025.1:120000-125000 GCA_023846275.1 Vanilla planifolia
AGAAGAAGTAGATGAAGAAAACGAAGAAGAAGAGGGAGAAGAAGATCACGATAACGATGAAGATGAAGAAGAAGAAGTAGAAGAAGAAGAAGGAAGCACTGAAGAAGAAGAAGAAGATGATGATGATGATGAAGTAGGAGATCAAGAAGAAGAAGAAGAAGATGATGATGATGAAGTAGGAGATCAAGAAGAAGAAGAAGAAGAAAAAGAATTAGAAGAAGGAGATGATGAAGAAGAAGAAAAACAATGAGAGGAAGAAAAAGAAGGAGAAGAAGAAGAAGTACAAGATGAAGAAGGAGAAGGGGAAGAAGAAGAAAAAGAAGTAGGAGAAGAAGAAGAAGAAGAATAAGAAGAAGAAGAAGTAGAAGTAGTAATAGTAGTTGAAGAAGAAGAAGAAGAAGTGGAGAAGGAATTCAAAGAAGAGGAAGATGAATGAGAGGAAGACGAAAGAGAAAAAGAAGACGAAAAAGTGGAAGAGGAAGAAGAAGAAGAAGGAGGAGGAGAAGAAGAAGAAGAAGAAGAAGTAGAAGAAGAAGAAAAAGCAAAACATGAAGAAGAAGAATAACAAGAAGAAGGAGACGAGGAAGATGAAGAAGTTTAAGAAGAATTAGAAGAAGAGCAAGTATAAGAAGATGAAGGTGAAGATGAAGTAGATGAAGAAAATGAAGAAGAAGAGGAAGAAGAAGAAGATGATAATGATGAAGACGAAGATGAAGAAGAAGAAGAAGAAGAAGAAGGCATAGAAGAAGAAGAAGAAGAAGAAGGCGAAGTTGGAGAACAAGAAGAAGAAGAAGAAGAAAAAGAAGGAGAAGAATGTGAAAAAGAGGAAGAAGTAGGAGAAGATGAAGATGAAGATGGAGAAGAAGAAGTAGTAGAAGAAGAATAAGGAGAAGGGGAAGAAAAATAACAAGTAAAAGAAGGAGAAGAAGAAGAAGAGGAAGATGAATGTGGAAGGGGCAAAGAAGAAGAAGAAGATGAAGAAGAAGAAGTAGAAGTAGACGAAGACGATAATGAAGGAGATGAAGAAGTGGAAGAGGAAGATGAAGATGAGGATGCCAAAGGAGAAGAAGAAGTAGAGAAGAAGAAGATGTAGTAGAAGACAAAGAAGAAGAAGAAGAAGTAGAAGAAGAAGAAGAAGGAGAAGAAAAGTAAGAAGAAGAAAAAGAAGAAGATGACGGAGAAGAAGAGGAAGAAGAAGAAGACAAAGAAGAAGAAGAAGAAGAAGAAGAAGAAAAAGAAGAAGATTAAGAAGAATAAGAAGAAGGAGAAGAAGAAGAACAAGAAGCAGTTGAAGGGTAGAAAGATGAAGAAGAAGAAAAAGAGGAATGAGAAGATGAAGACGATGAAGAATAAGAAGAAGATGAAGAACAAGATGTAGAAGATGAAGAAGATGAAGAAGAGAAAGAAGCAGAAGAAAATAAAGAAGAAGAAGAAGAAGGCAAAGAAGAAGAAGATGAAGATAAAGAAGGAGAAGATGAAGATGAATAAGAAGAAGAAGAAGAAGTAGAAGAAGAGGAAGAAGAAGTACAAGAAGAAGAAGGAGAGGAAGAAGGAGGAGAAGAAGAAGATGTCGAAGAAGTAGAAGAAGAAAAAAAAGCTGATGAAAAAGAAGAAGTAGGCAAAGTAGAAGGCAAAGAAAAAGAAGAAAAAGAAGAAGAAGACAAAGAAGAAGAAGAAGAAGAAGAAGAAGAAGAAGAATTTGATGAGCAATAAGATGAAAAAGAAGAAGAAGAAGAAGAAGAAGAAAAAGAAGGGTAAGAAGATGAAGAAAAAGAAAAAGAGGATTAAGAAGAAGAAGAAGAAGAACAACAACAACAAGAATAAGAAAAAAAGAAGAAGAAGAAGAAGGAGGAGAAAATGAAGACGACGAAGAAGTGGAAGAAGAAGAAGAAAAAGGAGAAAATGAATAAGAAGAAGAAGAAGAATAATAGACAAAGAAGAAGAAGAAGAAAGAGAAGAAGATGAAGAGGAATAAAAAGATGAAGAAGAAGAGGAAGAAGAACCAAAAGAAGAAGAAAAAGAAAAAGATGACAGTGAAAAAGAAGTAAAAGAAGAAGAAGAATAAGAAGAAGAACAAGAAGGAGAAAAAGAAGAAGAAAAAGAAGAATAAGAAGAAGAAGAAGATGAAGAAGAAGAATAATAAGAAGATGGTGAAGTTGAAGTAGAAGAAGAAGAAGAAGAAGAAGAAGTGGAAGAAGGCGATGATGATAAAGAAAAAGAAGAAGAAGAAGAAGAAGAAGAAGAAGAAGAAGAAGAGGAAGAAGAAGAAGAAGAAGAATAAGAAGAAGAAGAGAAGAAGAAGATGGTGAGGGAGGGGTAGAAGAAGAAGAAGAAGAAGAAGAAGAATAAGAAGAAGAAAAATAATAAGATGAAGAAGAAGAAGCAGAAGAACAAGAAGAAGAACACGAAGAAGATGAAGATGAAGAAGAATAAGAAGACGAAGAAGAAGAAGAAGATGATGAAGAAGAAGAAAAACAAGAAGAAGTAGAAGAATAAGAAGACGAACAAAAAGTAGTAGAGGAAGAAGAAGAAGAAGAAGAAGTAGAAGAATAAGGAGAAGGCAGAGAAGAAGAAGAAAAAGAAGTAGAACCACAAGAAGAAGAAGTAGAAGAAGGAGAAGAAGAAGAAGAAGAGGAAGGAAAATAAGAAGAAGAGAAAGGAGAAGTAGAAGTAGAAGGAGTTGAACAAGTAGAATAGGAAGAATGAGTAGAAGAAGAAAGAGAAGAAGAATGATAAGAACTAGAAGAAGTAAAAGAAGAAAAACAAGATGTAGAAGAACAAGAAGACGACAAAGAAGAAGAAGAATAAGGCAAAAGAAGTAGAAGAAGAAGATGTAGAAGGAGAAGAAAAGGAAGAAGAAGAAGATGAAGAAGAAGAAGATGAAGAAGAAGAAGAAGAAAAAGAAAAAAACGAAGAAGTACATGAAGAAGAAGAGGAAGAAGGAGAAGAAGAAGGAGTAGAAGAAGAAGAAGAAGAAGAAGAAGAAGAAAAACAACAAGAAGGAGAAGAAGAAGAAGATGAAGAAGAAGAAGAAGAAGAAGAAGAAAAAGTGGAAGAAGAAGAAGAGAAAGAAGAAGAAGAAGAAGAATAAGAAGAAGAAGGGGAAGAAGAGATGGAGAAGAGGAAGAATAAGGAGAGGAGGATGAAGAAGAGGAAGAATAAGTAGAAGAAGAAGAAGAAGAAAAAGAAAAAGACAAAGAAGAAGAAGAAGAGGAAGAATAAGAAGGAGAAGAAGAAGAAGAAGAATGTGAAGAAGAACAAGAAGATGATGATGAAGAAAAAGTAGTAGGAGAAGAAGAAGAAGACGAAGAAAAAGAAGGAGAAGATGAAGAATGAGAGGAAGTAGAAGAAGAAGTAGATGAAGAAGAAGAGGAAGAAGAAGAAGAAGATGAAGAAGAAGAAGAAAAAGATGAAAAAGAAGAAGAAGAAGAAGATGATGAAGAAGAAGAAAAAGATGAAAAAGAAGAAGAAGAAGAACAAGAAAAAAATGAAGAAAAAGAAGATGAAGAGAAAGAAAAAGGAGGAGAAGAAGAAAAAGAAGAAGAGAAAGAAGTCAACGAAGAAGAAGATGATGAAGAAGAAGAAGAAGAAGATAATGAAGAAGAAGAAGAAAGAGATAAACAAGAAGACAAAGAAGAAGAAGAAGAAGAAGAAGAAGAAAAGAAGAAGAAGAAGAAAAAGGAGAAGAAGAGGGAGAAGAAGAAGAAGAAGAAGGAGAAGAAGACAAAGAGGATAAGAAGAAGAAGAACAAAAGGAAGAAGAAGAAGAAGAAGAAGAAGAATATGGATGATGATGATGATGACGACGATGAGGAGGGGGAAGAAGAAGAAGAAGAAGAACAAGATGAAGAAAAAGAAGAAGAAGAACAAGATTAAGAAAAAGAAGAAGAAGAACAAGATGAAGAAAAAGGAGAAGAAGAACAAGATGAAGAAAAAGAAGAAGAAGAAGAGAACAAGAAGAAGATGAAGAAGAACATTATGGAGAAGAAGAAAGCAAAGAAGAAGAAGAAGTAAAAGATGAAGAAGAAGAAGAAAAATAAGAAGAAGAATAAGATGACAAAGAAGAAGAAGAAGAAGAAGAATAAGAAGAAGAAGAAGAAGAAGAAATTGAAGAAGAAGTTGAAGAATAAGAAGAAGAGGAAGAAGAAGAAGTTGAAGAAGAAGATGAAGAATAAGAAGAAGAGGAAGAAGAAGAAGAAGAAGAAGAAGAAGAAATAGAAGTAGTAGATGGAGAAGAAGATGAAGGAGAAGAATAAGAAAAAGAAGTCGGCGAAGAAGAAGATGATGATGATAAAAAAGAAAAAGAAAAAGAAGAAGAATAAGATGCGAAAGAAGAAGGAGAAAAAAGTTGGAGAACAAGAAATAAGAGGAGGAGGAGAAGAAGTACAATAAGAAGAAGAAGAAGGAATTGAAGACAAAGAAGAAGAAGAAGAAGAAGAAGACGACAAAGAAGAAGAGGAAGAAGAAGAAGAAGAAGACGAAAGAAAAGAAGAAGAAGAAGAAGAAGAAGAAGAAGAACAGATGAAGAACTAGAAGGAGAATACGAAGAAGAAGAAGAAGAAAAAGAGGAAGATGTAGTTGTAGAAGAAGAAGAAGAAGAAGAAGGAAAAGTAGTAGGAGAGGAAGAAGAAGGTGTAAAAAGTTGGAGAACAAGAACTAGGAGGAGAAGAATAAGAAGAAAAAGGAGAAGAAGAAAAAAAAGTAGAAAAAGAAGATGAAGACGAAGAAAAAGAAGACGAAGGTGAAGAAGAATAAGAAGAAGACAGTGAAGAAGAAGAAGAAGATGAAAACAAGAAAGAAGAAGAAGAAAAGGAAGAAGAAGAAGTAGATGAAGAAGAAGAAGAAGAAGAGGAAGAAGAAGACAAAGAAGAAGAGGAAGAAGAAGATGATGAAGGAGAAAAAGAAGATGAGGATAAAGAAGAAGAAGAAGAAGAAGAAGAAGAAGAAGAAGGAGAAGGTGAAGTAGTAGAAGAAGAAGAAGAAGAAGTGGAAGTTGAAGAA
>JAIUJO010001025.1:130000-137500 GCA_023846275.1 Vanilla planifolia
AAGAAGAAAAAGAAGAAGAAGACAATGAAGAAGAAGAAGAAGAAGACAAAAGCAATGAAGAAGAAGAACAAAAGGTAATAGAAGAAGACGAAGAAGAAGAATAAGAATAAGAAGAAGAAAAGGAAGAAGAAGAAGAAGAAGAAGAGAAGAAGAACGGGAAGGAGAAGAAGAAGAAGAAGAAGAAGAAGAATAAGAAGAAGATGGTTTGAAGAAGAGGAAGAAGAAGAAGGAGGAGAAGAAGAAGAAGCAGAAGAAGAAGAAGAAGAAGGAGAAGAAGAAAAAGTAGTAGAAGAAGAAAAATTAGAAGAAGAAGAAGAAGAAAAAGAAGTAGAACTAGAAGAAGCGGAGAAGATGAAGAAGAAGATGAAGGCAAAGTAGAAGAGGAAGAAGAAGAAGAAGAAGAAGAAGTAGAATAAGAAGAAGTGGAAGAAGATGAAGAGTAATGAGAAGAAGTAGAAGATGGAGAAGAAGAAGAAGAAGAAGAGATGAAGAAGAGGAAGACGAAGAAGAGGAGGAAGAAGAAGTGGAAGAGGAAGAAGAAGTAGAAGATGAAGAAGTAGAAGAAGATGATGATGTTGAAGAAGAAGAAGAAGACGAAGAAGAACAAGATGAAGACGAAGAAGTAGATGATGATGAAGAAGAAAAAGAAGAGGAAGATGAAGAATAAGGAGAAGAAGAAGTAGTAGAACAAACAAAAAGAAGAAGTAGAAGAGGGAGAAGGGGAAGAAGAAGGAGAAGGGGGAGATGAAGAAGAAGAAGATGATGATGAAGAAGAAGAAGAAAAGGATGAAGAAAAAGAAAAAAGATGAAGAAAGATAAGATGAAGAAAAAGAAGAACAAAAAGAAGAAAAAGAAGAGGATAGAAATGAAGAAGAAGAAGAAGTCAAACAATAATAATAATAATAATAATAAGAGGTGGAAGAAGAAGAAGAAGCCGTCGAAGAGGAAGAAGAAGAAGAAGAAGAAGAAGAAGACGAAGAATAATAATAAGAAAAAGAGGAAGAAGGAGAAGAATGAGAGGACAAAGAAGATGTAGAAGAAAAAGATGAACAAGAAGAAGAAGACGAAGAAGAAAAAGAACAAGAAAGAGAAGAAGGAGAAGGAGAAGAAAAATGTAGAAGAAGAACAAAAAGAAGAAGAAGAAGAAGAATATGAAAATGAAGAAGAAGAAGAAGAGGTGGAGGAAAAAGAAGAAGAAGAAGAAGAAGAAGAAGAAAAAGAAGTGGAAGGAGAGGAATAAGAAGAAGAAAAAGAAGAAGAAGAATGAAGTAAAAGAAGAAGTTGAAGACGAAGAAAGATAAGAAGAAGGAGAAGAAGAAGAAGAAGAAGAAGAAGAAGAAGATGGGGAAGAAGGAGGAGGAGGAGGAGGAGAAGAAGAAGAAGAAGAAGAAGAAGCAGGAGAAGGAGGAGAAGAAGAACAAGAAGAATTAGAAGAAGAATAAGACAAAGAAGAAAAAGAAGATGAAGAAGAAGTCTTGCTCTTCTTCATCTTCTTCTTCTTCCTCTCCTTCTTCTTCTTCTTCTTCTTCTTCTCCTCCTCCTCCTCCTCCTCCACCTCTTTCTCCTTCTTCTTCCCCTTCTTCTTAATCTTCTTTTTCTTCTCCTTCTTCTTAATTATCTTTTTCTTCAACATCTTCTTCTTCTTCAACTTCTTCTTCTTCTTCTTCATCTTCTTCTTCTTCTAATACTTCTTCCTCCTCCTCCTCTTCTTCTTCTTCTTCTGCTTCTTCCTCTTCTCCTTTTTCTCTTTCTCCTTCTTCTAATTCTTCTTCTTCATCAACATCTTCATCTTCATCTTCATAAGAAGAAGAAGAAGTAGAAGAAGAAGAAGAAGAAGAAGAAGGAGAAGAAAAAGAAGAAGAAGAGAAGAAGAGGAAGAAGAAGAAGAAGAAGAAGATGAAGAAGAAGAAGAGGAAGAAGAAGAAGAAGAGGAAGAGGAAGAAGAGTTAGAAGAAGATGAAGAAGAAGTAGAAGAGGAAGAGGAAGAAGAGTTAGAAGAAAAGGAAGGAGAAGGAGAAGAAGAAGAACAAGAAGAAGAAGAAGGGGAAGATGAAGAAGAAGAAGAAGAAGAAGAAGAAGAAGAAAAGGAAGGACAAGAAGAAGGATAAGAAGTAGGAGAAGTAGGAAAAGGAGAAGAAGAAAAGGAGGAGGAGGAGGAGGAGGAGGGGGAGGAGGAGGAGAAGAAGAAGAAGAAGAAGAAAAAGAAGAAGAATTTGAAGATGAAGTAGAAGAAGAAGAAGAGGAAGAAGAAGAAGAAAAAGAAGAAGGAGAAGAAGAAGAACAACAAGAACAAGAAAAAGTAGTATTAGTAGTAAAAGAAGAAGAAGAAAAAGAAGAAGAAGAAGGCGTAGATGTGGGAGAAGAGGAAGAAGAGGAAGAAGAAGAAGAAGTCGAAAAAGAAGAAGATGAAGGAGAAGAAGTAGAAGGATAAGAAGATGAAGAAGAAGAAGAAGAAGAGGAAGAAGAAGAAGAAAAAGAGGAGGAGGAGGAAGAAAAAGAAGAAGAAGAAGGAGAAGGAGAAGAACAAGAAGGAGAAGTTGAAAATGGAAAAGGTGACGAAGAAGACAAAGAAGAAGTAGAAGAAGAAGAAGAAGAAGAAGAAGAAGAAGATGAAGAAGAAGGAGAAGAAGAAGAAGAAGAGGAAGAAGAAGAAGAAGAGGAAGAGGAAGAAGAATTAGAAGAAGAGGAAGGAGAAGAAGAAGAAGAAGAAGAACAAGAAGAAGAAGAAGAAGGGGAAGAAGAAGAAGAAAAAGAAGAAGGAGAAGAAGAAGAAAAAGAAGGACAACAAGAAGGATAAGAAGTAGGAAAAGTAGAAAAGGAGAGGAAGAAAAGGAGGAGGAGGAGGAGGAGGAGGAGGGGGAGGAGGAGGAGAAGAAGAAGAAGAAGAAGAAGAAGAAGAAGAAGAAGGAGAAGAAGAAGAGGAAGAAGAAGAAGAAAAAGAAGAAGGAGAAGAAGAAGAAGAAGAAGAAGAAGAAGAAAAAGAAAAAGAAGTAGTACTAGTAGTATAAGAAGAAGAAGAAAAAGAAAAAAAAGAAAAAAAAGAAGAAGAAAAAGACGTAGAAGTAGAAGGCAAAGTAGAAGAAGAAGAAGAAGAAGAAGGCGGAGGAGGAGGAGGAGAAGTAGAAGAAGAAGAAGAATAAGGAGAAGAAGAAGAAGAGAACAAAGAAGATGTAGAAGAAGAAGAAGAAGAAGATCAAGAAGAACAAGAAGTAGTAGAAGAAGAATAAGGAGAAGAAGAAGAAGAAAAAGAATAATAATAATAATAATAGTAATAATAATAATAATAATAATAATAAGAAAGAGAAGGAGAAGAGGAAGAAGATGAGGAAGATGATGACGAAGAAGAAGAAGCAGAAGAAGAAGAAGAAGAAGAAGATGAAGAAGGAGAAGAAGAAGACGAAGAAGTAGAAGAAGAAGAAGGTGAAGAAGAAGAAAAAGATGATGATGAAGAAGAAGACAAAGAAGGAGAGGGAGAAGAAGAAGAAGAACTAAGATAAAGAGTAAGAAGAAGAAGAAGAACAAGAAGACAAAGAAGAAGTAGTAGAAGGATAAGAAGAAGAAGAAAAAGGATGATGAAGAAGACAAAGAAGAAGAAGAAGAAGAAGACTAAGAAGAAGAAGAAGAATAAGAAGAGGAAGAGAAGAAGAAGTAGAAGGCGAAGAAGAAGAAGAAGAAGAAGAAGAAGATCAAGAAGAAGAAGAAGAAGAAGAAGAAGTCAAAGAAGAAGAAGAAGAAGAAGAAGAAGATGATGATGAAGTGAAGAAGAAAAAGAAGAAGAACAAGGAGACAGAGAGGAAGAAAAAGAAGAAAAAGAAGAAGGAGAAGAAGAAGAAGAAGAAGAAGAAGAAGAGAAGTAATAGAAGACAAAGAAGATGAAGAAGAAGAAGGTGTAGAAGAAGAAGATTAAGAAGAAGAAGAAGAAGACCAAGAACAAGAAGGCAAAGAAGAAGAAGTAGTTGAAGAATAAGAAGAAGAAAGACAAGAAGGAGAAGGAGAAGAAGAAGAGGAGGACGAAGAAGAGGAAGAAGAAGAAGAAGAATAAGAGGAAGATGATGATGATGAAGAAGATGATGATGTACAAAAAGAAGTAATAGAAGAAGGTGAAGAAGAAGAAGAAGAAGAAGAGTAGAAAAGAAGGCTAAGATGAAGAAGAAGTAGAAAGAAGAATAAGAAGAAGAAGAAGAGGAGGAGGAGGACAAAGAAGAGGAAGAAGAAGAAGAAGAAGGAGAAGAAGATGAAGAAGATAAAGATGACGAAAATGTGGAAGAAGAAGAGGAAGATGAAGAAAAAGGAGAAGCATAAGAATAAGAATAAGAAGAGAAGAAGAAGGGGAAGAAGATAATGAAGAAGAAGAAGAAGAAGAGGAAGATGATTATGAAGAAGAAGAAGAAGAAAGAGAAGAAGAAGAAGAAGAAGAAGAAGAATTAGAAGAAGAAGAAGAAGAAGAAGAAGAAGCATTATAATAATAAGAAGAAGAAGAAGAAGAAGAAGGAGAAGAAGAAGAAGAAGAAGAAGAAGAAGAAGGAGAAGATATAGTAGAAGAAGAAGAAGAAGAAGCAGAAGAAGAAGATGAAGAGGAGAAGAAGAAGAAGAACAAGAACATGAAGAAGAAGCAGAAGAAGAAGAAGAAGAAGAAGAAGAAGAAGGAGAAGAACAAGAACATGAAACAAAAGAAGAAGAAGAAGAAAAAGAAGAAAAGAAGAAGAAGAAGATGGGCAAGAAGAGAAAGAAGATCAAGAAGAAGAAGAAGAAGAACTAGAAGAAGAAGAAGATGATGATGATGATGATGATGAAGAAGAAGAAGTAAGAGAATTAGTAGTAGAAGATCAAAAAGTAGAAGAATAAGAAGTAGACGAAGAAGAAGAAGAAGAATAAGAAGATAAGGTAGAAGAAGAAGACGACAAAAGAGAAGAAGAAGATGAAGAAGAAGAAGAAGGAGAAGACAGATAAGAAGAACAAGAATATGGAGAAGAAGGAGGAGAAGTAGAAGAAGAAGAAGAAGAAGTAAGAGGAGGAAGAGGAGGAGGAGAAGAAGAAGTAGAAGAAGTAGAATAGGGAGAAGAAGAAGACAAAGAAGAAAAAGAAGAAGAAGTTGAAGAAGAAGAATAAAATGAAGAAGAAGAAGAAGAAGAAGAATAAAAAGAAGGAGAAGAAGAGGGAGAAGAAGAAGAAGAAGAAGAAGAAGAAGAAGAAGTTGTAGAAGAAGAAGAAGAAGAAGAAAAAGAAGGAGATGAAGAAGGAGAAGAAGAAGAAGAACAAGAAGAAGAAAAAGAGGAAGAAAAAGAAGAAGAAGAAGAGTAAGGAGAAGAAGGAGAAGAAAAAGAATGAGAAGAAGAAGAAGAAGAAGAAGAAAAAGAAGAAGAATAAGAAGAAAAAGAAGAAGGAGAATAAGAAGTCGAAGAAGAAAAACAAAAAGAAGAAGTAGAAGAAGAAGATGATGAAGAAGATGATGAAGAAGAATAAGAAAACAAAGAAGAAGAAGTTGAAAAAGAAGAAGACAAAGATGAAGAAGACGAAGAAGAAGGAGAAGAAGAAGATACGAAAGAAGAAGAAGAAGAAGAAGATGAAGAAGAAGACAAAGAAGAAGAGGAAGATGGAGAAGAAGAAGGGGAAGAAAAAGAAGAAGAAGAATAAGAAAAAGAAGTAGAATAACACGAAGAAGTACTGGACAAAGACATTTAAGAAGAAGATGAAGTCAAAGAAGAAGAAGAAGAAAAAGAAGAAGAAGAAGAAGAAGTACAAGTAGTAGTAGAAGAAAAAGAAGAAGAAAGAGAAGAAGAAGAGATGAAGAAGAAGAGGAAGAAGAGGAAGAGGAACAAGAGGAAGACGAAGAAGAAGAAGAAGAAGAAGATAAAGGCTAACCAAAAAAGGAAGAAGGGGAAGAAGAAGAATAAGAAGAAAGAGACAAAGAAGAAGAAGAAGAATTAGAAGAAGAAGAAGAAGAAGAATAAGAAGAAGAAGAAGAAGAAGAAGGAGAAGAAGAAGAAGAAGGAGGAGGAGAAGAAGAAGAAGAAGAAGAAGAAGAAGAAGAAGGAGAAGAAGAAGACGAAGAAGAGGAAGAAGAAGAAGAAGAAGAAGAAGAAGACGAAGAAGAAGATGAAGAAGAAGAAGAAGAAGAAAAAGAAGAAGACGAAGAAGAAGATGAAGAAGAAGAAGAAGAAGAAAAAGAAGAAGAAGAAGAAAAAGAAGAAGAAGTAGAAGGAGAAGAAGAAGAGGAAGAAAAAGAACTAGTACTAGTAGTATAAGGAGAAGAAGAAAAAATAGAAAAAGAAGAAAAAGAAGAAGAAGAAGACGTAGAAGTAGAAGGCAAAGAAGAAGAAGAAGAAGAAGAAGAAGGAGGAGGAGGAGGAGGAGGAGAAGTAGTAGAAGAAGAAGAAGAAGAAGAGGAAGAAGAAGTAGAAGAAGAAGAAGAAGAAGGAGATGAAGAAGAAGAAAATGAAGAACAAGGAAATAGAGAGGAAGAAGAAGAAGAGAACAAAGAAGATGTAGAAGTAGATGAAGAAGAAGATCAAGAAGAACAAGAAGAAGTAGAAGAAGAATTAAGAGAAGAAGAAGAAAAAAAAGAATAATAATAATAATAATAATAATAAGAAAGAGAAGGAGCAGAGGAAGAAGATGAGGAAGATGATGAGGAAGAAGAAGAAGCAGAAGAAGAAGAAGAAGAAGAAGAAGGAGAAGAAGAAGTAGAAGAAGTAGAAGAAGAAGAAGGTGAAGAAGAAGAAAAAGATGATGATGAAGAAGAAGACAAAGAAGGAGAGGGAGAAGAAGAAGAAGAACTAAGATAAAGTAGAAGAAGAATAAGAAGAACAAGAAGACAAAGAAGAAGTAATATAAGGATAAGAAGAAGAAGAAAAAAGATGATGAAGAAGACAAAGAAGAAGATGAAGAAGAAGACTAAGAAGAAGAAGAAGAATAAGAAGAGGAAGAGAAGAAGAAGTAGAAGGCGAAGAAGAAGAAGAAGAAGAAGATCAAGAAGAAGAAGAAGAAGAAGAAGAAGAAGAAGAAGAAGACAAAGAAGAAGAAGAAGAAGAAGAAGAAGAAGATGATGATGATGAAGTGAAGAAGAAAAAGAAGAAGAAGAAGGAGACAGAGAGGAAGAAAAAGAAGTAGAAAAAGAAGAAGAAAGAGAAGAAGAAGAAGAAGAGGAAGAGAAGTAGTAGAAGACAAAGAAGATGAAGAAGAAGAAGGTGTAGAAGAAGAAGTTGAAGAAAAAGATTAAGAAGAAGAAGAAGAAGATGAAGAACAAGAAGGCAAAGAAGAAGTAGTTGAAGAATAAGAAGAAGAAAGACAAGAAGGAGAAGGAGAAGAAGAAGAGGAGGACAAAGAAGAGGAAGAAGAAGAAGAAGAAGAAGAGGAAGATGATGATGACGAAGAGGATGAACAAATAGAAAAAAAAGTAATAAAAGAAGGTGAAGAAGAAGAAGAAGAAGAAGAAAAGAAGGCTAAAATGAAGAAGAAGTAGAAAGAAGAATAAGAAGAAGAAGAAGAGGAGGAAGAGGA
>JAIUJO010001025.1:145000-152500 GCA_023846275.1 Vanilla planifolia
AAGAAAAATAAGAACAAGAAGATGAACCACAAGAACAAGAAGAAGAAAAAGAAGAAAAAAGGGAAGAAGAAGAAATGAAGAAGAAGAAGAAGAAGAAGAAAAAGTGGAATAAACTGAAGAAGTAGATGAAGAAGAAATGAAGATGAAGACGAAGAAGAAGACGAGGAGGAAGATGAAGAACAAGAAGAAAGTGAAGGGGAAGAAGAAGAAAGACAAGAAGAAGAAGTAGTTGTTGAAGAAGAAGTAGTAGTAGTAGTAGTAGAAGAAGAAGAAGAAGAAGAAGAAGAAAAAGAAGAACTAGAAGAAGAAGAAGAAGAAGAAGAAGAAGAAGAAGAAGTGGAAGAAGAACAAGTAGAAGAAGAAGGAGGAGAAGAAGAAGAAGGAGACAAAAAAGAAGAAGAAGAAGAAGAAGATGATGAGAATCAAGAAGAAGATGATGAATAAGAAGAAGATGAAGAAGAGGAAGAAGACTAAGAGAAGAAGAAGAAGAACATGAAGAAGAAGAAGATGATGATGATGAAGAAGAAGAATAAGAAAAGGAAGATGAAGAAAAAGAAGAAGATGAAGAAAAGAAGAAGTCGAAGATGAAGAAGAAGAGGAAGAAGAAAAAGTACAAGAAGAAGAATAAGGAGGAGAAGAAGAAGAACAAGAAGAATACAAGGAAGAAGAAGAAGAAGAAAAATAAGAATAAGAAGAAGAAGGAGAAGAAGAAGAGCAAGAAGAAGAAGAAGAAGAAGAAGAAGACAAATAAAAGAAAGCAAAGAAGAAGTAGATGAAGAGGAGGAAGAAGAAGGCACAGAAGATAAAGAATAAGACGAAGAAGAAGAAGGAAAATAAAACGAAGACGAAGAAGAGGAAGGTGAGGAAGAGGATGAAGAAGAATGGAAGAAGAAGAAGAAGAAGAAGAAGAAGAAGAAGAAAAAGATAAAAAAGAAGAAGAAGATGAAGAAGTAAAAGAAGAAGAAGAAGAAGAAGAAGATAAAGGAGAAGAAAAAGTAGTTCAAGAAGAAGAAGAAGGAGACGAAGAAGAAGAAGGAGACGAAGAAGAAGAAGAAGACGAAGAAGAAGAAGTTGATGAAGAAGAAGAAGACGAAGAAGAAGAAGAAGAAGAAGTTCAAGAAGAAGAAAAGAAGAAAGCAAAGATGAGGAGAAGTAGAGAAAGAAGAAGGAAACAAAGAAAAGAATGACAGGGAAGAGGAAGAAGATGAGGATGAAAAGGAAGAAGAAGAAGTAACAGTAGTAGAACAAGAAGAAGAGGAAGAAGAAGAAGAACAACAACAACAACAAGAAGAATAAGAAGAAGACGAAGAAGAAGAAGAAGAGGAAGAATAAAAAGAAGAAGAAGAAGAGGAAGAAGGAGACGAAGAAGAAGAAGAAGATGAAGAAGATGAACAATAAGAAGAAAAAGAATAAGATGAAGAAGAAGATGGTGAAGAAGAAGATGAAGAAGAAGAAGGAAAAGTAGAAGAAGTAGAAGACGATGAAAAAGAAGATGAAATAGAAGAAAGAGAAGAAAAAGAAGAGGAAGAAGAAGATGAAGTAGAAGAAGAAGAAGAGGAAGATTGAGATGAAGAAGAACAAGAAGGAGAAGAAGAGGAAGAAGAAAAAGAAGAAGAATAGGTAGTTGATGATGAATAAGAAGAAGAAAAGAAGTAGATGATGAAGAATATGAAGGAGATGAAGATGAAGAAGAATAAAAAGAAAAAGAAGAAGGCAAAAAAGACGACAAAGTATGAGACGAAGAAGCAGATGATGAAAAAGATGAAGAAAAAGAAGAAGTATGTGAAAAGAAGAAGAAGAAGATGAAGAAGAAGAAGCAGATGAAGAAGAAGAAAAAGAAGAAGAAGAAGAAAAATATGATGAACAGGAAGAAGAAGAGGAAGAAGAAGAAGAAGAAGAGGAATATGAAGAAGAAGAAGAAGAAGAAGAAAATAAAAAGAAGTAATGAAATGGAAGAAGAAAAAGAAGAAGATCATGATCACGATGAACAAAAAGAAGAAGAAGAAGAAGAAGAAGAAGAAGAAGAAGAAGAAGAAGAAGATGTAGAAGAACAAGAAGAAGAAGACAAAGAAGAAGAAAGAAGAAGAACAAGAAGACAAAGATGAAGACGATTAAGAAGAAAACGTAGAAGAGGAAGAAGAAGAAGAAGAAGAAGATGCTTAAGATGAAGATGAAGAAGAATTGGATGAAGAAGAAGAAGAAGAGGAGGAGGAAGTAAAAGAATAAGAAGAAAAAGAAGTAAAAGAAAAAAAAGAAGAATAACAACAACAAGAAGAAGAAGAAAAAAAAGGAGGAGAAGATGGAAAAGAAGAAGAAGAAGAAGAAGAAGAATAAAAATAAGAAGAATAAAAGTGAGAAGTAGAAGGAAGAGAACAAGAAGAAGAAGATGAAAAACTAGAAGGAAAAGCAGAAGAAGAAGAAGAAGAAGAAGAAGAAGTAGAAGAAGAAGAACAAGAACAAGAAGAAGAGGAAGAAGAAGAAAAAGATGAAGAAAAAGAAGAAATAGAAGACGAAGAAGAAGAAGAAAAAGAAGAAGATGAAGAAGAAAAAAAAGTAGAAAAGTCAATGAAGAAGAAGAACAAGATGACAAAAAAGAAGAAGAATAACAAGTAGTAGTAGTAGTAGTAGGAGAAGAAGAAGAAGAAGAAGAAGAAGAAGAAGAAGAGGAGGAAAAGAAGAAGAAGAGGAAGAAGAAGAAGAGGAATTCGAAGAAGAAGAAGAATAGGAAGAAGAAAAAAAAGAGGAAGAAGACGAAGAAGATGAAGAAAAAGATAAAGAAGACGAAGAAGGAGAAGAAGAAGAAGAAGAAGAAGAAGAAGAAGATGATGAAGAAGAAGAATTAAAAGAAGAAAATCAAGAAGAAGAACATGAAGAAGAAGATGAAGAAGAAGATGGACATGAAGAAGAACAAGAAGGAGATGAAGAAGAAGAAGAAAAAGATGAGGAAGAAGAAGAAGATGATGATGCTGATGATCACGATTAAGAACAAGAAGAAGAAAAATAAGAAGAAGAAGAAGAAGAAGAAGAACAAGACGATGAGGAAGAAGAGGAAGAAGAAGAAGAGGAGGAAGAAGAAGACAAAGAAGTAGTGGAATAAGAAGAAGAAGAATAAGACGACGAAGAAGAAGAACAAGAAGAATAAGTTGAAGAAGTTGTCAAAGAAGAAGAAGAAGAAGAAGAAGAAGAAGACAAAGAAGAAGAAGAAGAAGAAGAAGAAGATGATGATGATGATGGTGATAACGATGATGATGATGATGATAATGCAGAAGAAGAAGATGAAAATGAGGATGAAGAAGTAGAAGAAGAGGAGGAGGAGGAAGTAAAAGAAGAATAAGAAGAAGAAAAAGAGGCAGAAGAAGAAGAAGAAGAAGAAAAAGGACAAGAAGATGAAGAAGAAGAAGAAGAAGAACAAGGAAAATAAGAAGATTAAAAATAAGAAGAAGTAGGAGAATAGGAAGAAGAAGAAGAAGAAGGAGAGAAAGATGAAGAAGATGAAGAAGTAGACTAAGAAGAAGAAGAAGAAGAATAAGAAGATCTAGTAGAAGAAGAGGAAGAAAATGAAGAAGAAGAAGAAGGCGATGAAGAAGTAGATGACTAAGTGAAAGACAATTAAGAAGAAAAAGAAGAAGAAGAGGGAGAAAAAATAGAAGAAGAAAAAGACAGAAGAAGAAGAAGAAGAAGAAGATAAAGCAAAAGAAGAAGAAGAAGAAGAAGAAGAAGAAGAGGAGGAAAAATGAAGAAGAGGAAGAAGAAGAAGGAATAAAAGGAGATGAAGAAGGAGAAGAAGAGGAAAAAGAAGAAGAAGAAGAAGAATAAGAAGAAGAAGAAAAATAAGAAGATGAAGAAGAAGAAGAAGAAGAAGAAGAAGAAAATGTAGAAGAAGAAGAAGAAGAAGAAGAAGAAAAAGTAGAAACGAAGAAGAAAAAGATGATGATGGTGAAGAAGAAGAAGAAGAAGAAGAAGAACAAGATGATGATGATGAAGAAGGTAGAGAAGAAGACGAAGAAGAAGAATATGAAGAAGAGGAAGAAGAACAAGTCGAAGAAGAAGAAGAATAAGAAAAAGAAGAAGAAGAAGATGAAATGGACGATGATAAAGATGAAGAAGAAGAATAAGAACTAGAAGAGGAAGAAGAAGATGAACAAGAAGAAGAAGAGAAAGAAGAAGAAGAAGACGAGAACGAAGAAGAAGAAGTAGAAGAAGAAAAAGTAGTCGAATAAGAAGAAGAAGGAATAGAAGAAGGAGGAGAAGAAGAAGTAGTAGTCGAAGAAGAAGAGGAAGAAGGAGAAGAAGAAGAAAAAGGCTACGATGACAAAGAAGAAGAATAAGAAGAAGATGAATAAGAATAAGATGAATAAGATGTTGAAGATAAAGAAGAAGAAGAATAAGAAGAAGAAGACGAACTAGAAGAAGAAGAAGAAAAAAAACAACAAGAAGAAGAAGAGATAGAAGAAGAAGAGAAGAAGAAGAAGTAGTAGAAGAAGAAGAAGAAGTAGAAGAAGATGGTAAAGAAGAAGGAAAACAAGAAGAAGAAGAATAAGAAGAAGAAAGAGAAGAAGAAGAAGACAAAGAAGAAGAAGAAGAATAAGAAGATGATGATGACGGTGATGATGAAGAAATAGAAGAAAAAGTAGATGAAGAAGATGAAGAAGAAGAAGAACAAGAAGAAGAAGAAGCAGAGGAAGAAGAAGAATAATAAAATGAAGAGAAAGAAGAAAAACCACAGTAAGAACATGAAGAGGAAGAAGAAGAAGAAAATGTAAAAGAAGATGATGAAGAAGAAGTAGAAGAAAAGCTAGAAGAATAAAAATAAGCAGTAGGAGTAAACAATGAAGAAGATGATGATGAAGAAAAAGGTGAAAAAGAAGAAGAAAAAAAGAAGACGACAAAAAACAAGAAGACAACAAAGAAGAAGATGTCTAAGAAAAAGAAGAAGAAGAAGAACAAGAGAGAAGAAGAAGAAGAAGAAGAAGAAGAAGAAAAAGACAAAGAACAACATTAAGATGAAGTAGAAGAAGAAGAAGAAGAAGAAAATAGGAAGAAAAAGATGATGAAGAAGAAGAAGAAGAAGAAGAAGAAAATAGGAAGAAAAAGATGAAGAAGAAGAAGAAGAAGAAGAAGAAGAACGTGAAAAAGAAGAAAAAGAAGAAGAATAAGAAAATGAAGAAGAAGAAGAAGAAGAAGAAAAATCAGAAAAAGAGGAAGAAGAAGAAGAAGGAGAGGAAGAAGAAGAAGAGAGAAAGAAGAAGAAGGAAAAGAAGAAGAAGAAGAAGAGGAAGAACTAGAAGGAATAAAAAGTGAAGAAGAAGTAGAGGAAGAGGAGGAGGAAGAAGAAGAAAAAAGAAGAAGAAGAGAAGAAGTATAAGAAGAAGAAGAAGAAGAATGATAATAATAATAATAATAAGTGGAAAACGAAGTAGAAGAAGGAGACATAGAAGAAGAGGGTGAAGAAGAGGAAGAAGAAGAAGTCAACAGAGAAAAAGAAGAAAAAGAAGACGATGAGGTAGAAGACAAAGAGACAGAAGGGGAAGAAGAAGTAGAAGAAGAATAAGAAGAAGAAGCAGAAGAAGACGAAGAAGAAGATGAAGAAGAAGTCTAACAAGAGGAAGAAGAAGAAGAAGATGATGATGATGATGATGATGATGATGATGATGATGAAGTCGAACAAGAAGAAGATGGAGAAGAAGGAGATGAAGAAGAAAATGAAGAGGAAGAAGAAGGGGAAGATGAAGAAGAAGACGAAGAAGAGGAAGAAGAAGAGGAAGAAGAAAAGAAATAGTAGAAGAAGTGGAAGAGTAATAATAATAATAATAATAATAGTAATAATAATAATAATAATAGTAATAATAATAATAATAATAATAATAAGAGTAATAAGAAGATGACGGAGAAGATGAAGACGAAGAACAGGGAGAAGAAGAAGATGAAGAAGAAGAAGAAGAAGAAGAAGACAAAAAAGATGACGACGAAGAGGAAGACGTAGAAGACGAAGAAGAAGAAGATAAAAAAGTGGAAGAAGAAGAAGAAGAAGAAGATGAAGAAGGATAAGAAGTCGAAGAAGAAGAAGAAAAAAAAAGAAGAAGAAGAACAAGAAGATGATGATGATGAAGAAGAAGAAGTAGAAAATGAAGGAGAAGGAAAAGAGAAGGAAGAAGAAGAAAACCAAGAAAACGAAGAGGAAGATGATGAAGAAGAAGATAGCGATGAAGAAGAAGAAGAAGAAGAAGAAAGAGAAGTGGACGAAGAAGAAGAAGACGAAGAAGAAGGGGTAGTGGAAGAAGAAGAAGAAGAAAAAGAAGAAGAGGAGGAAGAAGAAGAAGGTGAAGAAGAAGAAGAAGAAAAAGAAGAGCAAGACGAAGAAGAGGAAGGAGAAGAAGAATAGGAAGAAGAAGAAGAAGAAGAAGAGAAAAATAAAGAGAAGAAGAAGAAGAAGAAGAACATGATGAAGAATAAGAAGAAGAAGAAGAAGAAGAGGAAGATGAAGAAGAAGAAGATGACGAAGAAGATTAAGATGAAGAACAGGAAGAAGAAGAAGATGATGAAGAAGAAGAAGAAGACGAAGAAGTGCACGGCAAAAAAGATGAAGAAGACGAAGCAAAAAATGATGAACACGAAAAAGAAGAAGAAGAAGAAGAACAAGAACGACAAAAAGAAGAAGATGAAGTTGAAGAAGAATAAGGATAAGAAGAAAAAGAAGAAGTAGAAGATGAAGAAGAAGATGATAAAGAAGAAGTAGAAGATGAAGAAGATGAAGAAGAAGAACAAGAAGAACAACAAGAGGAGGTGGAGGAGGAGGAGGTAGAAGAAGAACAAGAAGAAGAGAAGTTGAAAGAACAATAAGAGAAGAGGAAGAAGAAGATTAAAAAGGTGGAGGAGAAGAACAAGAGGAAAAAGAAAAATATAAAGAATAAAAAAAAGTAGGAGTAGAAGAAGAAGAAGAAGAAGAAGAAGTGGAAGAGGAAGAAGAAGTAGAAGAAGCAGAAGAAGAAGAAAAAAAAAAGAAAATGAAGAGAAAGAAGAACAAGAAGAAGAAGATGAAGAAGAAGATGAGTCAGAAAAGAAGGACATGAAGAGGAAGAGGTGGAAGTGGGAGAAAACTAAGAAGATAAAGAAGAAAAAGAAGAAAAAGAAGAAGAAGAAGAAGAAGAAGAGGAAGTAGAAGAAGAAGAACTAGAAGAATAAGACTATGAACAAGAAGTAGTAGAAGAAGAAGAAGTGGTAGAAGAAGAAGAAGAAGAAAAAGAAGAAGAAGAAGATGAAGAAGAAGAGGAAGGAATAAAACAAGAAGAAGGAGAAGAAGTGGAAGAAATAGAAGAAGAAGAAGAAGTAGTAGTAGTAGTAGTAGTAGTAATAGAAGAAGAGGAAGAAGAAGAATAAAAAGAAGAAGAGGAAGAAAAAGAAGAAGAAGAAGTAGAAGAAGGAAAAGAAAAAGTAGAAGAAGAAGAAGAAGGAGAAGAAAAAGAAGAAGAAGAACAAGAAGAAGAAGAACAAAAAGAAGAA
>JAIUJO010001025.1:155000-164489 GCA_023846275.1 Vanilla planifolia
TGTTGAAGAAGGTGAAGAAGAAGACGAAGAAGAAGAATATGAAGAAGAGCAAGAAGAAGAAATCGAAGAAGAAGAAGAAGAAGAAAAAGAAGAAGAAGCCGACGAAAATGAAGAAGAAGAAGAAGTGGATGACGATAAAGTTGAAGAAGGGGAATATGAAGAAGAAGAAGAAGAAGAAGATGAACAAGAAGATGAAGAGGAGGAAGAAGAAGGAGAAGAAGTAGAAGAAGAAAAAGAAGGCGAACAAGAAGGAAAAGAAGAAGAAGAAAAAGATGAAGAAGAAGAAGTAGAAAAAAAAGAAGAAGAAGAAGACAAAGAAGAAGAAGAAGAAGAAGAAGATGATGATGATGACGATTATGATTATGGTGATGATGAAGAAATAGAAGAAGAAGAAGATGAAGAAGATGAAGAAGAAGAAGAACAAGAAGAAGAAGAAGTGGAGGAGGAAGAAGAATAATAAAAAGAAGAGAAAGA
Organism: Vanilla planifolia; assembly: GCA_023846275.1. NCBI lineage: Eukaryota > Viridiplantae > Streptophyta > Magnoliopsida > Asparagales > Orchidaceae > Vanilla > Vanilla planifolia. Next base: position 155,475 of record JAIUJO010001025.1, read on the forward strand.
AGAAAAACCACAATAAGAATAAGAAGAGGAAGAAGAAGAAGAAAACCTAAAAGAAGAAGAAGAAGAAGAAGAAAAGCTAAAAGAATAAAAATAAGAAGTAGAATGAGAAAAAGAAGATGATGAAAAAGAAGAAGAAGAAAAAGAAGACGACAAAAAAGAAGAAGACAACGAAGAAGAAGAAGAAGAAGACAAAGAACAATATTGAGATGAAGAAGAAGAAGAAGAAAAAAACAGGAAGACAAAGGGGAACAAGAAGAAGAAGAAGAAGAAGAAGAAGAAGATAATGAAGAAGAAGAAGAAGAAGAAGAAGAAAAAGAAGAAGAAGAAAAAGAAGAAGAAGAAGAAGGAGAAGAAGAAGAAGAAGAAGTGGAAGAACAAGAAGGAATAAAAAGACAAGAGGAAGTAGAGGAAGAGGAGGAAGAAGAAGAAAAGAAGAAGAATAAGAAGAAGTAGAAGACGAAGTAGAAGAAGGAGAGGTAGAAGAATAGGGCGAAGAAGAGGAAGAAGAAGAGGGCGATAAAGAAGAAGAAGATGAGGTAGAAGACAAAGAGGCAGAACAAGAAGAAGAAGCAAAAGAAGAATAGGAAGAAGAAGAAGCCGAAGAAGACGAAGAAGAAAATGAGGAAGAGGAAGAAGATGAAGAAGAAGAAGAAGATGACGATGATGACGATGATGAAGTCGAAGAAGAAGAAGAAGAAGGAGAAGAAGAAGATGAAGAAGAAAATGAAGAAGAAGAAGAAGGAGAAGAAGAAGAAGAAGAAGATGAGAAGAGGAAGAAAAACAAGAAGAAGAAGAAAAATAATAACAAGAAGAACAAGAGGAAGAAGAAGAGAAGAAGTAGTAGAAGAAGAGGAAGAGTAATAATAACAATAACAATAACAATAATAATAATAAGAAGAAGAAGAGTAACAAGAAGATGACGAAGAAGATGAAGACGAAGAACAAGAACAAGAAGAAAATGATGATGAAGAAGAAGAAGACAAAAAAGATGACAACGAAGTAGAAGAAGTAGATGACGAAGAAGAAGAAAAAGCAGAGGAAGAAGAAGAAGAAGAAGAAGAAGAAGAAGAAAATGAAGAAGAATAAGAAGTTGAAGAAGAAGAAGAAGAAGAAAAAGAAGAAGATGACGAAGAAGAAGAAGAAGAAGATGATGATGAAGAAGAAGAAGTAGAAAATGAAGGAGAAGGAAAAGAAAAAGAAGAAGAAGAAAACCAAGAAAAAAAAAAGGAAGAGGAAAAAGAAGAAGAAGAGGATGGTGATGAAGAAGAAGAAGAAGAAGAAGAATAAGAATAAGAAGAAGAAGAAGATGTGGAAGAAGAAGAACGTGATGACGAAGAAGTGAAAGTTGAAGATGAAGAATAAGAAAAAGAAGATGAGGAAGAAGAAGAAAAAGAAGAATAAGAAGAAAAGGATGAACAAGACGAAGAAGCGGAGGTAGAAGAAGAAGAGGAAGAAGAAGAAGAAGAATAAGAATAACAAAACGTAGAAGAAGAAGAAGAGGAAGAAGATGAACATGACGAAGAAGATGAGATGAAGAACAGGAAGAAGAAGAAGAAGAAGAAGACGAAGAAGAGCACCACAAGAAAGATGAAGAAGACGTAGCAAAAAAGATGAACACGAAAAAGAAGAAGAACAAGAACAAGAACAACAAGAAGAAGAAGATGAAGTCGAATAAGAATAAGAGTAAGGAGAAAAAGAAGAAGTAGAAGATGAAGAAGAAGATAATGAAGAAGAAGATGAAGATGAAGAAGAAGAAGATGAAGAAGAAGATGAAGAAGAAGAAGAAGAAGAGGAGGAGGAAGTACAATCAGAACAAGAAGAAGAAAAGTTGAAAAAGAACAATTAGCAAGAGAAGAGGAAGAAGAAGATTAAAAAGGAGTAGAAAAAGAAGAAGAAGAAGAAAAATAAGAAGAATAAAAAAGAAGCAGGAGAAGAAGAAAAAGATGAAGAAGAGTAGTGGAAGAGGAAGAAGAAGAAGAAGAAGAAGAAGAAGGAAAAGAAATAGAAAAAGAAGACAAACAAGAACAAGAAGAAGAAGGAGAGGTAGAGGTAGAAGTGGGAGAAAACTAAAAAGTTAGAGAAGAAGAAGAAGAAGAAGAAGAAGAAAAAGAAGAAGTAGAAGAAGAACAAGAAGAATAAGACTATGAAGAAGAAGGAGAAGAAGAAGAAAAAGTTGTAGTAGTAGAAGAAGAAGAAGAAGAAGAAGAAGATGAAGAAGAAGAGGAATGAATAAAAGGAGAAGAAGGAGAAGAAGTGGAAGAAGTAAAAGAAGAAGTAGAAGAAGTAGAAGAAGAAGAAGAAGTAGTAGAAGAAGAATAAAAAGAAGAAGAAGAAGAAGAAGAAGAAGAAGAAAAAGATGAAGAAGAAGTAGAAGAAGGAGAAGAAAAAGTAGAAGAAGAAGAAGGAGGAGAAGAAGAAGAAGAAGATGAAGAAGTAGAAGAAGAGGAAGAAGAAGATGCCAAAGCAGAAGAAAAAGAAGAAAAAATGAGGAAAAAGAAGAAGACAAAGAAAAAGAAGAAGAAGAAGTCAAAGAAGAAGAAGAACAAGAACATTAAAAGAAAAAGAAAAAAAAGAAGAAGAAGATGACGACAAAAAAGAAGTTGAAGAGTGACAAGAAGAAGATGAAGAAGAGTTGGAACAAGAAGACAAAGACGAAGAGAAGAAGTTGAAGTGGAAGATGAAGAAGCAGAATAGGAAGAAGGAGAAAAAGATGACGAAGAAGAAGAAGAAGAAGAAGTAGTACGAGAAAAAGAAATAGAAAAATATAAGGAATAATAGTAATAATAATAATAATGTGTTGAAGATTAAGAAAAGGAAGAAAAAGAATAAGAAGAAAGAGAAGACGAAGAAGAAGAAGAAGACAAAGAAGAAAGAGGAAAAGAGGAAGAAGAAGAAGAAGAAGAAGATAAAGAAGACAAGGAAGAAGAAGTAAAAGAAGAAGAAGAAGAAGACATTGAAGAAGAAGAAGAAGAAGAAGAAGAAGAAGAGGAAGGGGATGAAGAAGAAGGCAAAGAAGAAGAAGAAGAAGAAGAAAAAGAAGAAGAGGAAGAAGAAGATGTAAATGCAGAAAAATGAGAAGAAGATGAAGAAGAAGAATAAGAAGTAGTAGAAGAAGACGAAAAGAGAAAGACGAAGCAGAAGAAGAAGAAGAAGGCGAAGAAGAAGAAGAAGAACATGAAGAAGAAGAAGAGGAAGAAGAAGAAGAAGAAGAAGAAGAAGAAGAAAATAAAGAAGAAGAAGAGGAGGAAGGAGAAAAAGAATAAGATGAAGAAGAAGAAGAAGAAGAAGAAGGTGAAGAAGAAGAAGATGAAGAAAAAGATGACGATGACGAATAAGAAAAACAACAACAAGACGAAGGTGCAGAAGAATATGAAGAAGAAGAAGAAAAAAAAAAGAGGAGGAAGAAGAAGAAGAAGAAAAAGAGGAACAAATAGAAAAAGTCGAACAAGAAGTAAAAGAAGAAGAACAAGAAGATGATAAAGAGGAGGAAGAGGAGGAAGAAGTAGAAGAACATAATGATGAAGAAGAAGAAGAAGGTGAAGAAGAACAAGAAAAAAACGAAGAAGAAGAAGAAGAAGAAGAAGAAGAAGTGGAGGAAGAACAAGAAGAAGATAATGAAGAAGAAGAAAAAGAAGAAGAAGAAGAACAACAACAAAAAGAAAAGGAGGAGGAAGAAGAAAAAATCAATGAAGAAGAAGATGAAGGTGAAGAAGAAGAAGAAAAATAAGAAGAAGAAGAAGAAGTAGTAGAAGAAGGCAACATAGAAGAAGAAGACGATGGAAAATAAGAAAATGAAGAAAGTGATGAAGAAGAAGACGAAGAAGAGGAAAATGAAGAAGAGAAAAGAGAGGAAGATGAAGTAGAAGAAGAAGAAAGAGAAATAAACTGAAGAAGAAGAAGAGGAAGAAAAAGAGAAATAAACTGAAGAAGTCAAAGAAGAAGAAAAAGAAGAACACCACCACGAAGAAGAAGAAGAAGAAGAGGAAGAAGAAGAAGAAGAAGATGACGAAGAGGAAGAAGATGAAAGATTAGAAGAGGGCAAAGAAGAAGAAGAAGAAGAAGAAAAAGTAGAAAAAGAAGAAGAAGAAGAAGATGATGTTGAAGATGAAGTAGAAGAAGAAGAAGAAGAAGAAGAAGAAGAAGATGAAGAAGATGAAGAGAAGAAGGAAAAGAAAACGAAGAAGAAGAAGAACAAGAACAAGAAGGAGATTAAGGCGAAGAAGAAGAAGATGATGATCAGAATGAAGAAGAAGAAAAAGAACAAGAAGAAGATGAAGAAGAGGAGGAAGATGAAAAAGATCAAGAAAAAGAAGACAAAGATGACTATGAAGAAGAAGAAAAAGAAGAAGAAGAAGAAGAAGAAGAAGATGATGAATAAACTAAAGAAGAAGTAGTAGAAGAAGAAGAAGAGGAGGAAGAAAAATAAGTACATGAAGAAGAAGAAAAAGAAGAAGAAGAAGAAGGAGAAGAAGATGATGAAAAAAATGAAGATGAAGAAGAAGAGTAATATGAAGAAGAAGAAAAATAAGAATAAGAATAAGAAGAATGAGTTGGAGAAGAGCACGAAGAAGAAGAAGAGCAAGAAAAAGAAGACAAAACATAAGAAGGCAAAGAACAAGAAGATAAAGAAGAAGAAGAAGGCACAGAAGAAGAAGCAGAAGATGAAGAAGAAGAAGGTGAAGACGAGGAAATGGAAGAAAAAGAAGAAGAAGAAGAAGAAGAAGAAGAAGAACAAGTAGTTGACAATGAAGAAGTAGAAGAAGAAGAAGAAAAGAAGTAGATGAAGAACAAGAAGAGGAAGAAGAAACAGAAGAAGATGATGATGATGAAGAAGAAGAAGAATAAGATGAGATGAAGATGAACAAGTAGAATAAGAAGAAGAAGAAGAAGAAGAAGAAGAAGATGATGATGAGAAAGAAGAAGAAGAAGATGAACAAGATGAAGACAAAAAGGGAAGAAGAAGAAGAAGAAGAAGAAGAAGATAAAGAAGAAGAAGAAGAAGGAGATGAAGAAGAAGAAGAAGAAGAATGAGTCAAAGAAGAAGAAATCAAAGAAGAAAAAGAAAATGAAGAAAAAGAAAAAAGAAAATGAAGAAGGAGAAGAAGAAGAAGAAGAAGAAGATAAAGAAAATGAAGAAGAAGATGAAAAAGATGAAATAGAAGAAGTAGAAGTAGAAGAAGAAGATGATGACAATGAAGAAGTATAAGAAGAAGAAGAAGGAGAAAAAGAAGAAGTACAAGAAGAAGTAGAAGAAAAGAAGAAGAAGAAGAAGTACAAGTAGAAGAACAAGAAGAAGAAGCAGAAGATGGAGAGGAAAAAGAAGAGGAAGAAGACGAAGAAGAAGAAGAAGAAAAAGAAGACAATGTAGAAGAACACGAAGAAGAAGAGGAAGATGAAGAGGAAGAGGAAGAAGAAGAAAAAGAAGAAGAAGAAGAAGAAGATGAAACAGAATAAAAAGACCAAGAAGAAGAAGAAGAAGAAGAAGAAGATGATGATTATCATGATGACAGAGACAAAGAAGAGGAAGAAGAAGAAGATGAACAAAAGAAGACGAAGAAGAAGAAGAAGACAATGAAGAAGAAGAAGAAGAAGAAGAAGAAGAAGATGGCGATGACGATAGAAGAAGAAGAAGAGGAGGAGGAAGAAGTGAAGAAGAAGTAGAATAATAATAACAATAATAATAATAACAATAATAATAATAATAATAATAAGTAGAACAAGGTGATTGAGAAGAAGAAAAAGAATAATAATAAGAAGAAGAAGACAAGGAAGATGAAGAAGAAGACAAAGAAGAAGACGAAGAAAAGAAGAAAAAGAAGAAAAAAAAGAGTAAGAAGAATCAAAATAATAATAATAAGTCAAAGAAGAAAAAGAAAAGGAAGAAGAAGAAGAAGAAGCAGGAATAGTAGATGCTAGAATAGAAGAAGACGAAGAAGAAGAAGAAGTCGAAGAAGAAGTTGAAGAAAAAGAGAGACTAAGAAGAGGAAGAAGGAGAGGGCATAGAAAAACGAGAAGAAAACAAAGAAGAAGAAGAAGTAGAAGAAGAAGAAGAAGAAGAAGAAGGAGAAGAGGAAGACAAAGAAGAAAAAGAAAAAGACGAAGAAGAAGAAGAAAAAAAGTTGTAGAAGAAAAAGAAGAAGAAGATAAAGAAGAAGAAGAAGATGAAGAGGAAGGGGAAGCAGAAGAAGAACAAAAAGAAGAAGATGAAGAAGAAAAGAAGTTGATGAAAAAGAAGAAAAAAAAGACAAAGAAGAATACGAACAAGAAGATGAAGAAGAAGAAGAAGAAGAAGAAAAGAAGATGAAGAAGAAGAAGACGAAGAAGAAGATGAAGAAGAAGAAGCCAAAGAAGTAGAAAAAATAGAGAAAGTAGTAGAAGAAGAAGAAGGAGAAGAAGAATAAGTAGCAATAGCAAACGCATAAAAAGAAGAAGATGATGAAAAAGAGAAAGACGAAGAAGAGTAGGAGGAAGAAGAAGCGGAAGATGAAGAAGAAGAAGGAGAAGAAGAAGAAGACGAAAAGTAAGAAGGCGAAGAAGAAGAAGAAGAAGTAGAAGAAGAAAAGAAGAAGAAGACAAACAACAAGAAGAAGAAGAAAAGGAAGAAGAAGAAGAAGAAGAAGATGATGATGATGATGTTGTTGAAGAAGAAGAAGAAGCAAAAGAACAAGGCTTAGAAGAACAAGAAGGAAACGAAGAAGGCTTTGTAGAAAAAGAAGTTGAAGAAAAAGAAGAAGAAGAAGGAGAAGAAGAAGAAGAAGATGTGGGAGAAGAGGAAGACGAAGAAGAAAAAGAACAAGATGAAGAACAAGATGACGATAATGAAGATGTAGAAGAAGAAGAAGAAGAAGAAGACGAAAAAGAAGAAGAGGAAGAAGAAGACAAAGAAGAAAAAGAAGAAGAAGAAGAAGAATAAGAGGACAACATAGAAGAAGATGAATAAGCAGAAGAAGAAAAAGAAAGATGAAGAAGAAGAAGGACAAAGAAGAGGAAGATGAAGAAGAGAAAGGTGAAGAAGATGAAGAAGAAGAAGAAGAAGAAGATGTAGAGGAAGAAAAAGAAAAAGAGGAAGATGAAGAAGTGGAAGATGATGACGAAGAAGAAGAGGATGAAGAAGAAGAAGAGGAAGAAGAAGAAGACAACGTAGAAGAAGAAGAAAGGAAGAGATAAAAAGAAGAAAATGAAGAAGAGGAAAATTGAAGAAGAGAAAGAAGAAGACGAAGAAGAAGAAGAAGAAGGAAAAGAAGAAGACGAAGAAGACAAAGAAGTAGAAGAAGAAGAAGAGGAAAGAAGAAGAAGAAGAGAAGAAGAAGATGAAGTAGAAGAGGAAATAGTGGAAAGAAGAAGAAGAAGAAGAAAAAGAGGAAGAAACTAAAGAAGTCAAAGAAGAAGAAAAAAGATGAAGAAGAAGAAGAAGAAGAAGTCGAAGGGGAAGAAGAAGAAAAATAATAATAATAAGAAGTTGATGATGATGATTATGATTAAGACGGAGAGGAAGTTGAAGAAGACGAAGAAGAAGAAGAAGAATAAGAAGAAGAAGAGGAAGAAGAAGTAGAAGAAGAAGAAAAGGAAGAAAAAAAAGAAGAAGAGGAAGTGGAAGGAGAAGAAGATGAACAAGAAGAAGAAGATGAAAAAGTGGAAGAAGAAGAAGAAGAAAAAGGAAAAGAAGAAGAAGAAGAAGAGGTAGCAAGAGGAAAACGAACAAGATGAAGAAGACAGAGAAGTTGATGTAAAAATGAGAGGAGGAAGGCAAAGAAGAAGATGAACAAGAAGAAGAATAAGAAGAGGAAGAGGAAGAAGATGAAGAAGAAGAAGAAGAAGAAGAAGAAGGAGAAGAATAAGAAGAAGAAGAAGAACAAAAAAGAAGATGAAGATGAAGAAGAAGAAATAGGAAGAAGAAGATGGAGAAGGAGACGAGGAGGAAGAAGAAGAAGAAAATGACAAAGTAGAAGAAAGTGAAGAAGAAGACGAAGAAGAAGAAGATAAAATAAGGAGAAAAATAGAATGTAGAAGAAGAAAAAGGAAGAAGAAGAGGAAGTAGAAGAAGAAGAAGAAGAAGAAAATGAAGAAGTAGTAGTAGTAAAAGAAGAAGAAGAAAAAGAGGAAAGAAGAAGAAAAAGAAGATGAAGAAGAAAAAGAAGAAGAAGAAGATAATGGAGAGAAGAAGAAGAAAAAAACAATAAGAAGAAGACGAAGAAGAAGAAGAAGATGACGATGCAAGAAGAAGAAGATGCAGCAGAAGTCGAAGAAGAAGAAGAAGAAGAAGAAGAGAAAGAAGAAGAAGAAGAAGAAGACAAAGATGTAGAAGACGAAGAAGAAGAAGAAGAAGAAGAAGAACAAGAAGACATAGAAGTAGAGGTGGAGGAGGAAGAAGAAGAAGAACAAGGAGAAGAAAGAAGAAGAAGAAGAAAGAATAAGAGATAAGAAGAAGAAGAAGAAGACAAAGAAGAAGTCGAACTAGAAGAACATGAAGAAGAAAGCCACGAGGTAGAAGAAGAAAAAAGAAGAAGAATAAGAAGAAAAAGAAGAAGGAGAAGACAACGAAGAAGAAGTAAAAGGAGAAGGTGAAGAGGAAGAAGAAAAAGATGAAGTAGAAGAATAAGAAGAAGAAGAAGAAGAAAACAAAGGAGATTTAAAAGAAGAATAAGAAGAAAAAAGAAGAAGAAGAAGAAAAAGAAGAAAAAAAAGAAAAAGGCAAAGAAGAAGAAGAAGAACAAGAAGAACAAGAAGAAGTGAAAGAAGAAGAAGAGGAAGAAGAAAAAAAAGAAGTGGAAGAAGGAGAAGAAGGAGAAGGAGAAGAAGAAGAAGAAAAAGAAAAAAAACAAAAAGAAAGCAGACGAAGAAGAAGAATATCAAGAAGAAGAAGACTAAGAAGGGAAAAGTCGAAGTAGAGATAGGGATGAAGAAAGAACAAGAAGATGATAATGATGAAGAAGAAGATGAAGAAGATGCAGAAGAAGCAGAGAAGAAGAAGAAAAAGAAGATGATGAAGAAGACAATGAAGAAAAAGAAGAAGAT
>JAIUJO010001451.1:0-15000 GCA_023846275.1 Vanilla planifolia
GTTCAAGGGTGGAAACAAATGCGGAGTGGTTGAAACTTCCCCTTGTTCTAACATTATCCTTCATATCTCCAATATTTTGCTCAATTGGATGACTCTTCTTATACTTAAAGGTATTGGAACTTGATGGATTTTCACTTTCAATTTTTTCTATATTCGTATTTCCATCAAGATTTAATCTTCCTAAAACTTCTAAGTCATCATCAAGATGATCACTAGTTGTTGGCTTAAGTGGTTCTTCATCAAAGGTCACATGAATTGATTCTTCCACTAAGTGTGTAACTTTATTATACACTCTATATGATCTACCAGTAGAAGAATATCCCAAAAAGATCCCCTCATCCGATCTAGGATCAAATTTACTCAATTCTCTCTTATCATTATTCAAGATGTAACACTTGCATCCAAAGACACGCAAGTGTGCTACTTTTGGTTTCTGTCTAAAAATCAATTCATAAGGGGTCAAATTAATCAAAGGCTGGCTAAAATCCTATTTAATACATAGCAAGCTGTACTAACAGCTTCGGCCCAAAAGAACTCAGCAACACCATATCCACTCAGCATGGATCTTGCTAATTCAACTAAGCTTCTATTCTTCCTCTCTACTACCCCATTTTGTTGTGGTGTTCTAGAAGATGAAAATGTATGTGATACACCATGAGTTTCACAAAAATTGGTGAAATTTTCATTCTTAAACTCTCCACCTTGGTCACTCTTAATGGCTATCAAACCTATACCAAGTTCCTTTTCTAACCGAGTAACCAAAGTTACAAAATTGTGACATGCCTCACTTTTCTTTCTAAGAAATATCACCCATGTATATCTTGAATAATCATCTACTATTACAAAACCATATTTTTTATGTCCTAAGCTCTCGGGTTCTATGGGACCAAATAAGTCCAAATGCAAAATCTCCAATGGTTTTGTAGTTGTGACATCTTTCTTTGCTTTAAAAGAAACTCTAGTTTGTTTTCCTAATTTGCACGGTCCACAAGTGTGATTTTCTTCTATTTGAAAGTTTGGTAGTCCTCTAACTAAGTTATACTTAAATATTTTCCTAATGGTGGAAGAGCTAGCATGACATAACCTCCTATGCCAAAGATACCCATCATTGGTACATGAGGTGAGACATTTGATTCCACTTCCTTCTACAGTCTTAAGATCTAAAAGATATGTGTTGTTTCTCCTAGATGCCATTACTAAAGGTTTATGATCTCTACCAATTATGCACGAGCTAGAATTAAAAGACACATCAAAGCCAGAATCACATAGTTGACTAATACTTAAAAGGTTGTATTTTAAACCATCAACTAAAAATACCTTAGAAATAGAAATAGAAAAGGTTTCGATGGTACCTATTCCGATGACCTTCTTTTTAGTATTATCTCCTAAGGTAACATCTCCTCCATCAAATTTTTTAAGATATGTGAAAAGACTACGATTACCGGTCATATGTCTTGAGCATCCACTATCTAAATACCACATGCCCTCCAAGGTCCCATTAAGAAGGCATGCCTGAAATTAATAGAATAAAGGATTAGAAATTTGAACCCAAACTTGTTTAGGTTCGGGTTTTCTAATGTTATGAGTAGGATAGGTAGGACAACTCCCCTTTCTCACCCACATATAACTACTATTTCTAGAAAAAATATTTGTTCGAATTTTACAAAATTTAGAAATATGTCCGGGTTTCATGCAATAATGACAAGTATAAAATTGCTCATAAGAATTTGAATTATGTGCATTTCTAGAAACATTTCTATAATCATGTGTATTACTATGCAAAGCATGGGATGCGCACTTCATATGCAAGTCTTTAAAATCTGAAAATTCTTTAACTAAACTAGCATGTGAAGATATTAATTTAACATGCTCATCTTCCTTAGTTTGTAGGTCATGTAAATGAGATGTAATTTTTTCATTGAGATATTCACACAAACCTACATAGTTTTCATGCTCATTCTTCAAATTTTTGTACTTCTTAAGCAATTTTTCATACTTGTTGCAAACATAAAGCAATTTATCTTGTAATTCTGAATATGAAAGTGAACATACCTCAGATCGTGATGAAGAAGCTTCTTCTTCAAGTTGATCTTCTTGGTTAGCCATAAGACAGATAAGACCTTCATTCTTGTCATCATCACTTGAAGTAGATTCTTTAGAATCACTCCAAGCCTCCTTCAAAACCTTCTTCTTCATCTTTTTGTCAATCCTTGACTTTTCTCCTTTCTGTTGCAAAGAGGGGCAATAGACTCTAATATGGCCAACTTTTCCACATTCATGACAAATGGGTTCACCCCTATTCCTCCTTTTGGTTCTCCAATCATTTCTTCTTCCTTTTCCTGCATTTTGATTTCTCAACAGACGAGTTAGTCCTTTAACAACCATGGCAACATCATCCTCACCTGATTCTTCTGTAGCAGATTCATCATTAATCTTTAATGCAATTGACTCCTCCTTCTTTTTCCCTTTAGCTTTCTCCACAGCATCTTCTTCAGATTTCCTTCTCTCCATTTCCATCTCATTGGTCATTAGTTCACCAAGCAAATCATCCAAGGACAATGTAGACAAATCCTTGGATGCTTTAATAGCTGTCACCAGTGGATCAAACTCCCTTGGTAGTACTCTTAAAATCTTCTGTACCTGTTCATCATTTGACAAAACTTTTCCAAGACTAACTAAACCATTAGTAATGTTAGTAAATCTCGTAAACATATTTTTAATAGATTCATTTGGAGACATTCGAAACAATTCATAATCATGTACAAGCATGTTAATTTTGTTTTCTTTAACTAGAGAAGTCCCATCATAGGTTACTTCAAGCTTGGTCCATATCTCATGCGCTGTATCAAGGTTCATAATCCTGTTGAACTCGCGTGCATCGAGTCCACAGTGAAGAATGTTTACAGCGCGTGCATTGAGTTGGACTCGTTGTTTCTCCTCAGGGGTTAACTCAGAAATTTCTTTCCTAATAGAAACATTGTTAATGACTTTTGTAGGAAAAGTAAAAGGACGACGAACAATTTCCCAAAGGTCAATATCAACAGATTGAAGATGTGCTCCCATCCGGTTCTTCCAATATAAATAATATTCGCCACAGAAAAGGGGTGGCCGGTTGGAAGAAGCACCTTCCCCAAGTTTGGCACCGGCATCAATAAAATTTTGAGCCATGATCTTGTCTTTCGGATTTCTCCTTTAGACTTTAACTGGCTCTGATACCAATTGTTGGAAAATGCCGGTTACAAGAGGGGGGGTGAATTGAACCGTTCACAATAATAAAACGTAACAGAGTAAATTTAATCTTGAATTTGTGCGCTTAAGAAATAAAATAGCAAGGCACACGATTTCAAGTGGTTCGGCAAAACCTTTGCCTACATCCACCCCCAGCTAACCTAGCCGGGCTTCACTACCAATCCAATGCCTTTTGCCCAACCGGCGGGTAGGCCAAAAACCCTCACAGCACCCAATAACAAGATTGGTCACACACAAATAGAACAGCTTGGTTTTCACAACCAAGACCACAATACACCGTCGTCGTCAATTTTTATTTGGCAAACAAATTTTCTTAAACAAAATTAAAATTCCACAGACCCTACAACTTGTGAAACAAAGTGGCACAAAAAAAATTTCTTCGAAATTAAAATTAAAATAACCCAAACACACTTCTGACCGCGCTTTCCAAACAGGACAAAGCCCAAATCGCGTTTGCGAAGGCGTTGTTCTGTTTTCGTGTGGAAGAAGTGTTTCGGAGAAAATTTGGTCTGAAATTCGACTCAACAAAAATTCGAAACAGGTAAGTTGAATTCCGAAAAGTTAATAGAGACTCCAAGGCTTGAAACGAGAATCACAGTTGGTGAAGATTGATCGAAAAATCAAGATCCGCGAAGCTTGGTTAACGGAAAAGTTTTGCAGTAATTTCCACCTCAATCTAAGTAGCTAAGCAGAGTATGAGATGTAGTTAAGTAAGCAATTGTAAAGTAGAAACGAAAAGGGATGAAACCGTGCAAATTTGAAGCGAAAGGAACGCGTTTCGTTTCGATCCGAGAAGGCTGAGGAAGACGATGAACAGTAATTCCAGTGATTTTTGTCCGTCTTTGCAGGGATTTTTCCAGTTCTTTTTTCTAACTAAAAATCCCTCGAATTCAATCCTTCTTATAGAAGGAGATCGAGCAATTGAACGTTAGTTCCAACGGCTAGAAGAGGAGAAGAAAATAATTTTAAAACATATAGTCGTTGCGCCGGAAAAGCAAAAAAAAAAAAAAAAGGAAAGCCGAAAAAGAGAAAACGCTTTTAAGTTTTAGTCCCACATTTCCTGTTGGTAGGGAGAAGTAGCGCATATATTAGTTCACCTTTCTTTTGCCTTCAGCCGAAAATATTGGGGTTGGCTGCCCCCAGGTGCGGTTGGGAAGTCAATACCCAACCCGACCTGTTTAGAGCATAACGGGTCAAGTATGACCCGAACCCGAATTAGGAACTCTGGCTTGTGTTTGCGCCCTTATAATCGTCCCCTTAGGTTCTCGCCTGGCCGGTTCGGCTTGGTTCCGGTTCGGCGTTAACCGAACCCTTTTTGCCCCGGTTTGGCGTAAAGCGAAATTTTTTAATTAAATTGGAAATAAAATTTTGAAAGCTTTAACACTTGCGAAAATAGTCGAAAACGCTTATATGGTGTAAAATGTTGATTATACAAGTCAAGGACTTGTTTAATCACAACACCTTCTTAAATGTAAGCCTCATACGTAGAGTTGCACTAATACGATATATAAAATCGTATGGTACAACCCTTAGGCAATTAAAACTTGAAAAATACATTTATAATGTGCCACACAAACAAAGTTGTAGGTTTTACATTGTGTCCTAAAAAAAAACTTATACACCTCCATAATGGCTGCCACACCATCTGGAGTACCAAGGGCTGCTCATCACGATTTGATCAAAGTTGTTGGTAACTTCCTTCAATCATCTTCCAAGTCATTTGAGCTTCATGTCACTCTAATACTGTAACAAATACTCAAGCAAACAATTAGAACAACAATACACTGTTTTGTTATCATCAAATTATCATTTAGGCCATGGGGTTTAACAAGAAGAAGAACAAGAAGAAGAAAAGGAACTAGTAAAAGTGGAGAAAGAAGAAATTTAGAATAATAATAATAATAAGAAAAAGTAGAAGATGGAAAAGAAGAAGAAGAAGAAGAAGAAGAAGAAGAAAAAGAGGAAGATGAAGAAGAAGTAGTAGTAAAAGAAGAAGAAGAAGAAGAAGAACAAAAGGAAGAATAGGTGGAAGAAGAAGAAGAAAAAGAAGAAGAAGAATAAATAGTAGTAGTAGTAGTAGAAGAAGAAGAAGGAGAAAACAAAGGAGAAGATGATGAAGAAGAAGAAGAAGAGGAAGACAAAAAGAGGAAGAAAAAAAGGTCAAAGTAGAATAAGAGGAAGAAGTGGAAGAAGAAGAAGTGGTAGAAGAAGAAGAAGAATAAGAAGAAGAAAAAGAAGCATAAGAGGAGAATAAGAAGGAGACGATGATGATGAAGAAGAAGAAGAATAAAAAGAAGAAGAGGAGGAAGAAGAAGAGGAAGAAGGAAAGGAAGAAGTAAATTGGGAAGAAGAAGAAGAGGAGGAAGAAGAAGTAAAAGAAGAAATAAATGTTGAGGAAAAAGTATAAGTAGTAGAAGAAGAAGAAGAAGAAAAAGAAGTGGAAGGAGGAGAAGAAGAAGAAGAAGAATAAGTGGAAGAAGAAATAGAAGAAGAAGAAGAAGAAGAGGAAGAAGAAGAAGACAAACAAAAAGAGGAAGAGGAAGAGGAAGAAGAAAAGAAGAAGAAGAAGAAGAAGTATAAGAAGAAGAAGTATAAGAAGAAGAAATATAAGAAGAAGAAGAAGAAGAAGGAGAAGAAGAAGAAAAAAAAGAAGATGAAGAAGAAGAAGAAGAAGAAGATGATGATGATGATAATGTTGGTGATGCTGATGAAGAAGAAGGAGATGAAGAAGAAAGAGGCGAATAATTAGAACTAGAAGAAGAACTAGAAGCTAAAGCAAAAGAAGAAAAAGAAAAAGAAGTAGTAGAAGAAGAAGAAGAGGAGAAAGAATAAAAAGTAGATGTTGAGGAGGAAGAAGAAAAAGTAGTAGAAGAAGAAGAAGTAGAAGAAGAATAAGAACAAAAAGAAGAAGAATAAAAGGAAGAAGAAGAAGAAGAAGAATTAGAATAAGAAGAAGAGGAAGAGGAAGAAGTTGACGAAGAAGAAAAGGAGGAAGAAGAAGAGGAAGAAGAATAAGAAGAAGAGGAAGAAGAAGAAAAAGAAGAAGAAGATGAAGAGGAAGAAGAAAAGAAAGAAGTAGAAGAGGAAGAAGAAGAGGTGGAAGAAGAAGAAGTAGATGTAGAAGTAGAAGTAGAAGAAGAAGAAGAAGAAGAAGAAGAAGTAGAAGAAGAAGATGAAGTAGAAGATGGAAAAGAAGAAGAATGAGAAGAAGGAGATGATTTCTAGTTTATCTGTGAACAACGAAATTTGTGTATTATATTCAATAGTTTTATATGGACAGGATAGTATAGAATACATATGATGAGCTACAACAGTTGTTCAAGCGCCTAACATAGCAATTGAGCATTCCATCGCGTTGTTAGGATATCATAGAGTCTCTTATTACCTTTGTATATAAATTGACATTTTTTATAAAGATAATGACATCGAGCCCTTGTTGAAACAAATGGAGTTTGTCTGTAATGATAATATAGTAAGAATAACTTTAACCAAAAATGTAGAAGTATAAGAAGTATAAAGAATAAGTCAAATGGAAAATTATTTCTTTATATAAATCTAATCGATCTTGTAAGAGTCATACCAAATCCTATCTTCCTGTACATGGGTACCTTCCTCCTCCTTTGAATTAAGATTCACAAAAAAAAGATTCTAAAAAAGATTGAACTTCGTCATTGGAAAATGGAAGTATAGCACACTCAGTTTAGTTATCTTTATTTCTTTTTCATTAGAATAAAAAAAACTCTAGGGTTGGGTACAGAGGGTCTGTCCCTTCTTTTGCTGGGCTCATCATGCATTTGTATGGTCTAGAGAGGATTACTTGTCTTAAAGTTTAGGTGCCTATGAAAAGGTTTTTTTGATTTACGATATTTAAATTTTTTAAATTTACTGTATTTACGTTGGTATGTACCCATGATTTGTTATTTACCCATTATTTGCTTATTCCACTTTTTGTGTTTATTCATTAATATCTAAAAGAATTTTAAAAATATAAAAATTGTCTTTTTATTTTTCATTTAAGATCCAAAGTATGAAAATTTACTTTCCTAAATTGGATTCTTCTTCTCCCATCTATCTTTT
Organism: Vanilla planifolia; assembly: GCA_023846275.1. Taxonomy (NCBI): domain Eukaryota; kingdom Viridiplantae; phylum Streptophyta; class Magnoliopsida; order Asparagales; family Orchidaceae; genus Vanilla; species Vanilla planifolia. Next base: position 7,327 of record JAIUJO010001451.1, read on the forward strand.
CTTGCAAAACAAGAGAAGGTAGATGGGAGAAGAAAAAAACTTCTAACTAATGGATGAAGAAATGGATTTTGGAATTTATTGACATTCTTGAAAAACATTACTGTCAATAATCCTATTGGCACTAAAACACGATTGAAGCATATTGATCATACATTCGTAATGCATTGTATGTCCGATGATAGGTCCCAACTTCTTTTGAAAAGAACTTGATTTTTGACATTTTGGCACGACCTACATAGAATAAGAATAGATCAAGAAAAGAAATATTTGAACTATGATTATAGCTACTATTCAGACCTCGCAACCAGAATAAAAAAGGAAAGAAATCTTTTTTAAATCAGATTCTAAATCAAAGAAATTTTTAATAATATGCTCAATTCTAATATGTGACTATGGACATTATGGCGCACATTTCATGGAGCATCAAAAAGAGCCAAATTTTTAATTTTCATTTTGCATAACTTAAAATTATAATTAAATTAATAATTCATAGCTAATTACTTTGGCTATCATTGAATCATTATATTTTATTTTAATAAAATTCATCTATTGTAGGTTTCAAATAATCTTCAATATTAAGTTTTAAATCCTCAATGTATAAAACCTTTTATTTGAAAAGAGCGTAGTAAGAAATAACCAAGAAGACCTAGTTATGTTACTGAATAGTGGCTACTTTTATTTATGAACCCAACAACTTAGCGACATTACCTAATGGCCACACAATGTGATTAGAGATTTGCTCAAAAACATTTACCAACAATGGGTATATTTTGACCATTGAAAGTTGCATTAGTTAGCCAATAAATTGTTTATTTGCCCCACTATTAAAAATCAATGTAAAACATGTTGAAAATAGATTGCAATAGAAATGGATGTGCCCACATGCATCACAAGACATACAAACCCACAAATGACATAAAAAAAAATACCATAAAACCTTAAAAAAACTTTAATCGATATACATTAAATGTGTGATAATTATCGTCATCAATTGTAGAAATGGCATGCCATATAACACATACATATTTGAATTAATCCTTACAAATTGTACTCAAAAGTATAAATTCTAATCAAGTCAGGTCTACAACAAGTTTGTTGGTAACATCAAATCTCAACCTTAAAATTTTGAAAGTTCACACAAGCCATCTCAATAATTTCTCTCTAATGATTACGAATTGATTAATGTAGTTTTCTCGCAAGAATCACTTCTCAACTGTCAAATCTTGTAGTATGTCTTTATATAGCCATCTTTACATTACATTTGCAATTTTCATTTGATAATATCTACACCACAAAATATAAGTTGGATTGATATATTCTATATCTTAGAAAATAACTAACATAAAAAAAAACTAAAGAAGGAAAAGAGTTCAAAACGAAAGAGAATCATATTTTATGAATTTCTATTGGAACAATGAAAATAGATGACTAAAATTGACCAAATTTTAATATAAAAAAGATGCCCGTATGGTTGTTGAATTTTATTTTCATTTTGTACATGCCAGATCATGAATTTGATGATATTAATATAACATTACGAATGGTTCTTATATCTCTATCTTGACCCATTTAGTTTGGGTCAAGGTAAGAGTAAAAAAACCAAAATGAAAATTTTGTTGGGTGATTCCCATATGCATATACACTCCAAGATGGATTCAAGCTCGATTTCGACCTAATAGATAAGCCATATATAACAAAAGAAGCTATCAAGCTATTCACATGGTCAAACTTAATTCTCTTTCTTTCATGAGGTATAACTAGGAAGGACCATGGATCAATTCCCCTTTTGAAAGAAAATTAAAAAAAAGAAAAAGAAAAGTAAAACCAAAAAAGAAAAAGAAAAGTAAAACAAAAAAAGAAAAAAATTAAAGAAGTAAAAATAAATCATTCTCTTCCAAGCTCTAAATCCCACTCCTCCCCCATACTATGACTGGAGTTTGGCTTTTTGGGGGTGATAGTGGAAAAGTTGATAGATAAGTCACCCTTACTATCACCAGTTCAAGTGACCCGCCTTACGTCATCTATGCTAGCTACCATATGTGATTTGATCGAAATTTTCATTTGACAGAAAAAAATTTGAAATACCTAGACCTTTTCAAAGCTGGTCCAAACAAACAATCAACCTATTTCTACTAAATCCAATGTCCCATTTCCCGATTACTTTTTATTGGCTTTGGAAACACATCATGTTATGGTAGGAAAAATATTACCAACTCCAAAATGATTCAATATAACTACAACTAAATTGATCTTATCAACCCAATTCTTACAATTGCTCAAGATAACCTCTTGTACCTTCTAGGTCAATTTTTAGTATTTTTATTGTCCAGTAGCAAATTTGGTCATATGACCTCAAGGTTATGAAACAACCATGCATAGTGTCGAATAGGGAGCCATCGAACGCAAGGTGACCTTGTGTTTATAGGGTAAGAATGGGTAAAGAAGGAAAAAAAATAAGCGAAGAAATAAGAAAACAAGGGTGGATACAACATATATATAGGAAAACTTTGATGGCTAGAGTCATTTTTGTGGTTTTCATACGATATCCCCGGTCTCACTTGATTTGTAAATTAATACACAAACTATTGGTTCTATAAGGTTTACTTTTTTTCTCTCAATTGAAAGGTGAAGAGGAAAATAAAACTACTAGGTCAACTACTAACTACCATTCTGGAATAACTACTATTAACATTATAGTAAGCATAATAGCAAACTATACCTTTCCATGGGTCACAAATCTCTATAGAAGAGATTGAAAATTGTGGCATTTACTTGAACTTCCTATCCTATACAAATAATATATAAATATTACATACAAATACAAAAATTTCCTAATATCTAAAAACATAAAAATAGATCCAAAAAATATGAATATTGATAAAATAGATTTCATTCTTCCTATTATTTGATAGTGCTTATAAATCTCGAATTCTTTGTTTTTGCTTTCACAAATTTAGTTCACAATCAAATTATATGAAATGAAAGAAGAGCCTCTAGTGTATGGAGAGGACCTCACCATTTTAGAAGCTTGTTACATGGGTCATGAGTGGTAACAAAAATTAGGATTCAATTCTGGTCTAAAATATTCACTTGTAGCATAACATATCTCAATGGATTGACGCAATTTTTTACCACGTGTACATTCCCATAATGATGGTTTTTCTCTAAAATAAAACTTTGTTGTTTAGCATCAATTCAATTAAGATATTTTATGAAAATTTAACGAGTGGTAAAGAACAAGAACCTACCCTTGGGAAGGGAACAATGACTAGAAATGGTTGCTATGTTTCAGCAGCAACAAATTGTACCATGGAGCTAAGTCCAAAAAAGATGAAAGAAACAAGTGTTTCTACGACTCTACCATTGGCAAACTCTGTTCCCCAGAGGGAGGGCCCTCTTTCTTTTCTGTGAATCCTATTGGTTGATGGGTTTTGATGCATAATCTATATATATATATATATATATATATATATATATATATATATATATATATATATATATATATATATATATATATATATTTGATAATTAAATTATATATATATTATAATTTGATCATATAGTTTTATCAAATTTTATAATATATAATTTATTATTGAAATATTCATATTGAATTACAAATACATAAATGATAAAATAATTTTGGACTAAAACAAAACAAATAGGGTTAATAATAGAGATATAATAGAGGATAAAAAGAAAATAGCAACAATTTTTTCCAATCTCAACGTATTACAAGGAATAGAATAGAGAGAATAGAATGCAACCTTTTCATTGATTATCTAAAAAAGAAGGCCTAATGAAAAGTTCTTTTGTTGTTGTGGTTGAACATGAAAAATGGATACTCATTTCTGAATACAACCTAGTACAAATTTTTGACTACTACATAGTATCGACAATGGGTCAGAAAGAATATCTAAAAGATTGAAAAAAAGAAGAAGAAAGGGAAGAAGAAGGGGAAAAGGAGGAGGAGAAGAAGTAGAAGGAGAAGGAGAAGAAGAAGAAGAAGAAGAAGAAGAAGAAGATGAAGAAGATGACGAAGAAGAAGAAAAAGAAAAGGAAGAAGAAGAGAAAGATGATGCACATGATGAAGAAGAAGAAGAAAATAAAGAAGAAGGAGATGAAGCAAAAGAGAAAGATTAAGTATTAGTTTAAAAAGAAAGGGAAGAAAATGAAGGAGATGAAGAGGAAGAAAAAATGAGGAAGAAGAATTTTTTGAAGAAAACAAGAGGAAGAATTTGAAGAAGTAGGAGAAGAGGAGGAGGAAGTAGAAGAGGATGAAGTAGAAGAGGCAGAAGTAGAAGAGGAAGAGTAAGAGGTAAAAGAAAAGAAGAAGAAGAAGAAGAAGAGGAACAAGGAGAAGGAGAAGAAGAAGAAGAAGAAGAAGAAGAAGAAGAAGGAAAAGATGGTGAATGAGTGGAAGAAGAAGAAGAAGAAGAAGAAGAAAAAGAAGAAGAAGCAGAAGCAAAAGATAGAGGAGATGAAGAAGATAAAGAAGATGAAGAACAAAAAGAAGAAGGGGAAGAAGAAGAACAACAACATCAAGAAGAAGTAGAAGATGATGAAAAAGAAGAAGAAGGAGAAGAAAAAGAAGTAGAAGTGAAGAAGAAGAAGAAGAAGAAGAAGAAGTATAAGAAGAAGAAGAAGAAAAAGTGGAAGAAGCAGAAAAGTAGAGAAAGAAGAAGGGGAAGAAGAAGTAGAGGAAGAAGGGGAAGAAGATGAAGAAGAGGATGATGAAGAAAAAGAGGAAGTAAATGATGGAGTAGAAGAAGAACGCAAAATGTGGAAGAAGAATTCGTCAAAGAAAAGAAGAAGAATAAGAAGAAAAAGAAGAAGAGGAGGAGAAGGAAGTAGAACATGATGAAGTAGAAAATGATGAAGTAGAAGAGGAAGAAGATGAAGAGGATGAGTAAGAGGTTAAAGAAAAAGAATAAGAAGAAGAAGAAGAAGAAGCACAAGTTATAGTATAGAAGAAGAAGAAGAAGAAGTAGAAGCAAAAGAAGAAGAAGAAGATAAAGTAGAAGAAGAAACAGAAGAAGAAGAAATAGAAGAAGAAAAAGAAGACAAAAAAAAAGAACTCGAACTAGAATAAGAAGAAGAGGAAGAAGAATATGAGGATTAAGATGAGGAAGAAGTCAAAAAAGAGGAAAACGAAGAAGAAGAAGAAGAAGATGAAGAAGAAAAAGAAAATGAAGAAGAAGAAGAAGAAGAAAAGGAAGAAGAAAGAGATGAGTAAGAAGAGAAGCATGAAATATAATTGGAAGAAGAAGAAGATGACACAAAAAAAGAAGTAGAAGGGGACAAAGAAGAAGAAGATGGAGAAGAAGAAGAAGAAGAAGAAGAAGAAGAAGATGAAGATGATGAAGAAGAAAATGTAGAATAAGATAAAGAATAAGCAGAAGAGGCAGAAAAAGAAGAAGTAAAGGAAGAAGAAGAAAAAGAAAAAGAAGAAGAAGATGGAAACTCGTAGAAGAAGAAGAATAAAAAGAAGAAGAGGTAGAGGAAGAAGAAGCAAGAGAAGAACAAGAAGATGTAGGAGAAAAAGAAGAAGAAGAAGATGATGAAAGAGAAGAAGAAGAAGAAGATGAAGAAGAAGTCAAGAAAGAATAAGAAGAAAAAGAAGTAGAAGAAGATGGGGAACAAGAAGGAGAAGAGGAAGAAGAAGAAGAAGGAGAAGTAGGAGGACGAGAAGAAGAAGAAGATGATGAAGAGGAAACAAAAAGAGAAGAAGAAGAAGGAGAGGAAGAAGAAGAAGAAGAAGTAGAGGAAGTAGAAGAACAAGACGAAAAGAGGAAGAAGAAGAGGTAGAATAAGTAGAAGAAGGAGAAGAACAAGAAGAAGAAAAAGAAAAAAAGAAGAAAAAAAGAATGAAGAAGAAGTGGAAGAGAAGAGCAAGAAAAATGAGAAAAAGAAGTATTAGAAAAAGAAGTATCAGTAGTAATAGTAAAAGAAGAAGAAGGAGAAGACGTAGAAGAAGAAGAAGAAGAAGAAGATGAAGTAGATGAAGAAGAAGAGGAAGAAGAAGTAGAAGAACGAAAACAAGAGGAAGAAGAAGAAGAGGAAGAAGAAGAAGAAGAAAAATAAGAAGAAAAAGAAGAAGAAGAAGAAGAAGAACTAGAGAAGAAAGAAGTAAAAGATGAAGAATAAGAAGATAAAAAAGAAAAAGAATTAGAAGTAAAAGAAGAGGAAGGAGAAGACGAAGAAGAAGAAGAGGTAGAAGAGAAGGAAGAACTAGAAGAGGAATAAAATGAAGAGGATGAAGAAGTATGAGTAGAAGAAAAAGAAGACGAAGAAGAGGAAGTTGATGATGGAGAAGAAGAACAAGAACAAGAAGATCATGGCGATGATGATGATGATGATGATGATGATGATGACGAAGGACAAGAAGTAAAATAATAAGAAGAAGATGTAGAAGTGGAAGAGCATGAAGAAGAAGAAGAAGGAGAAAAAGAAGACGTATAAGAAAGACGAGGAGGAGAAGAAGAAGAAGAATAAAGAGAAGAAGAAGAGGAAGAAGAAAAGTAGGATGACCATGATGAAGAAGTTGAAGAAGGAGTAGAAGAAGAAGAAGAAGAAGAAGAAGAAGAAGAAGATGAAGAAGAAGAAGAAAAAGAAGGAGAAGGAGAAGAAAGAGTAGAAGAATAAAGAAAAGAAGAAGAAGAAGGTGTAGAAGAAGAAGATGATGATGATGAAGATAAAGAAGTCGAAGGAGAAGAGGAAGAAGGAGAAGAAGAAAGACAAGAAGAAGAAGAAGAAGAAGAAATGGTAGAAGTTGAAATAGAAGAAGAAGAAGAAGAAGAAGAAGAAGAAGGAGAAGAAGGAGAAGAAGAAGATGAGGAAATAAAAGCAAAAGAAGTAATAGTAGTAGTAGAAGATGAAGAAGAAGAAGAAGAAGGGTAGAACAAGAAGAAGGGGAAGAACAAGAAGAAGAAGAAGCAGAAGAAGAAGAAGAAGAAGAAGAAGAGAAGAAGAAGAAGAATAAGAAGAAGATGAAGAAGAAGAAGGAAATGATGAAGAAGAAGATAGAGAAGAAGAGGAAGTAGTAGAAGAAGAAGAAGAAGAAGAAAGTGGAAGAAGAAGACCAAGAAAAAGAAGAAAAGGAGAAGAAGAAGAATAATAATAAGAAGAAGAATAAGAAGGAAGAAGAAGATGAAGAAGAAGATGAAGAGGAAGTAGAAGAAGAAAAAGAAGAACTAGAGAAGGAAGAAGTAGAAGAAGAAGAAGAAGAAGAAGACGTAAAAAATGAAGAAGAAGATGAAGAAGAAGAAGAAAAGATGAAGAAGAAGTAGAAGTAGAAGAAGAAAAAGAAGAAGTTTAAGTAATAGAAGATGAAGAAGAACTTTAAGAAGAAGAAGAAGAAGAAGAAGAAGAGGGACAACAAGAAGAACAAGAAGTAGAAGAAGTAGTAGTAGTAGTAAAAGAAGAAGATGAAGAAGAAGAAGTTGGTGAAGAAGAAGAATATGGATAAAAAGAAGAAGAAGAGGAGGAGGAGGAAGAAGTAGAAGTAGTAGAAGAAGAAGAAATAGATGATGGCAAAGGCGAAGAAGAAGTAGAAAAAGAAGAAGAGAGAGAAGCTGAAGCAGAAGAAGATGAAGAAGTAAAAGAAGTAAAAGAAGAATAAGAAGAAAAGAAAGAAGAAGGAAAAGAAGAAGAAGAAGAGGAAGAAGAAGAAGA
>JAIUJO010001451.1:20000-22500 GCA_023846275.1 Vanilla planifolia
AAGAAGGAGAAGAACAATAAGATTAAGAAGAAGAAGAAGAAGAAGTAGAAGGAGAAGAAGAAGAAGAAGAAGAAGAAGAAGATGATGATGAAGTAGAAGATGAAAAAGAAGAAGAAGAAGAAGATGATGATGATGAAGAAAAAGAAGTAGAAGACGAGGAAGAAGAAGAGCAAGAAGAAGCAAATGATCAAGAATGAGAAGCAGAAGAAGTGGAAGAAGAAGAGAAAGAAGAACATGTAGAAAAAGAAGAAAAAGAAGCAAAAGAAGAAGTAGTAGAAGAAGAAGAAGAAGCAGAGGAAGAAGAAAAGAAGAGGAAAGAAGAAAAACATGAAGAGGAACTAGAAGAAGAAGAAAAAGATGAAGAAGAAGAAGAAGAAGGAAAAGAAGAAGAACGTGAAGTAGTAGAAGAACAAGAAGAAGAAAAAGAAGAAGGGGAGGAGGAGAAAGAAGAAGAAGAATAAGAAGAAGAAGAAGAAGAAGATGTAGGAGAACAAAACATAAAAGAAGAAAAAGGATTAGAAGAAGAAGACAGAGAAGAAGAAGAAGATGAAGAAGATGAAGAAGTAGTAGAAGAAGAAGATGATGATGATGATGATGAAGAACAAGAACGAGAAGAAGTAGAAAAGTTGGAGAAGCAGAGGAAGAAGAAGGAGAAGAAGAAGAAAAAGAAGAGAAAGGAGAAGTAGAAGAAGACAAAATAAGAATAAGAATATGAAGAAAAAGAAGAAGCAAAACAAAAAGAAGGAGAAGTAGAAGAAGAAGAAGAAGAAAAGAAGTGAAACAAGAAGAAGAAGAAAAAGAAGAATAAAATAGAGGAAAAAGAAGATGAAGTTGAAGAAGAACGAGAATAAGAAGAAGACTAAATAAGAATATGAAGAAGAAGAAGAAGAAGAACGAAAAGAAGAAGAGGAAGATAAGGAAGAACAAGAAGATGATGATGAAGAAGAAGAGAAAGAAGAAGATGAAGAAGAAGAAGAAGAAGAATGAGTAGAAGAAGAAGACGAAGAAGAATGAGACGAAGTAGAAGATTAGGAAGAAGAAGACGAAGAAGAAGAAGAAGACGAAGTAAATGATCCAAAAGTAGAAGTAGAAGAAGAGGTAGAAGAAGTGGAAGAAGAAGAGGAAGAAGACGAAGTAGAAGAAGAAAAAGAAGCAAAAGAGGAACTAAAAGAAGAAGAAGAAGAAGAAGAAGAAGTAGGAGAAGAAGAATAAGATGATGATGTTGAAGAAGCAAAAGAAGAAGTAGAAGAAGAAGAAGAAGAAGAGGCAAAGAGAAAGAAGAAGTGGAAGGAGAAAACATGAAGAAGAAGAAGAAGAATAAGAAGAAGAAAATGAGAAAGAAGAAGAAGAAGAAGAAGAAGAAGAAGAAGAAGAAGAAGAAGTAGAAGAGGGGGAGGAGGTGGTGTTGGATGAAAAAAAAAGAAGAGAAAGAAGATGAAGAAGAAGTAGTAGAAGAAGAAGAAGACAATAAAGAAGATGATGATGATGATGAAGAAGAAGGAAGAAAAGAACATGGAGAAGATGAATGAGAATGTGAAGAAGAAGAAAAAGAAGAAGAAGAAAAAGGAGACGAAGAAGAAGATGGAGAGAAAAAGAAGAAGAAGAAGAAGAAGAAGAGGAGGAAGAAGAAGAAGTCGAAGAAGAAGGAGAAGAAAAGAAGAAGAAGAAGGAGAAGAAGTAGAAGGAGACAAAGAAGAAGAACAACGAAAGAAGAAGAAGAAGAAGCAGAAAAGAAAAAGAAGAAGAAAAAAAAGTAGAAGAAGAATAAAATGGAAGAAGAAGAAGAAGAATAAGAGGAAGGAGACGAAGAAGGAGAAGAAGAAGAAGAAAAAGAAGAAGTGGAAGTAGAAGAAGCAAAAGAAGAAGAAATTAAAGAAGAGGAAAGGATGAAGAAGAAGAAGAAATATAAGTAGATGAAGAAAAGAGGAAGAAGAAGAAGAAGAAGAAGAGGAAGAAGAAGAAGATAAGGCAGAAGAAGAAGAAGAAGAAGAAGAAGAAGATGGGATAGAAGAAGAAAGCGATGAAGAAGAAAGTGAAGAAAAAGTAGAAGTAGTAGAAGAAGAAAAGAGGAAGAAGAAGCAGAACAAGAACAAGAAGAACAAGATCAAGAAGAGCAAGATGACGAAGAAGATGAAGAAGATTAAGAAGAATAAGAAGAAGAGAAGCAAAAGGGGATGTCAAAAAAGATGAACAAGAAGAAGACAACAAAGAAGGAGAACAAGAAGTTGAAGGAGAAGAATAAGAAGAAGAAGTAGAAGAAGAAGAAGAACAAGAAGAAGAATAAGAACAAAAAGAAGAAGAATTGGAAGAAGAAAAAGAAGAGGAAGAATTAGAAGAAGAAGAAGAAGAAGAAGCTGGAGAAGAAAAAGAAGTAGAAGAAAATCAAGAAGAAGAAGAAGAAGGAAAAGAAAAAGATGAAGAAGAAGAAGAAGAGGAAGAAGAAGATGATGATGATGACGACGATGATGATGATGATGACGATGAAGTAGAGGATGAAGAA
>JAIUJO010001451.1:27500-30000 GCA_023846275.1 Vanilla planifolia
TCACCATCTTCTTCTTCTTCTTCCTTAATTTCGCTTCTTCTTTCCTCTTCTTCTTGTTCTTCCTCTTTTTCTTCTTCCTATTCTTCTTCTTCTTATTCTTCTTTCTTCTCCTCTTCCTCTCCTTCTTCTTCTTCTTCTTCCTCTTCTTCTTCTTCTTCTTCTCCTTTTTCTTCTTCCTCTTCTTGATCTTCCCTTTCTTCATCATCTTCTTCTTCGTCTTCTTCTTGGTGTCCTTCTTCTTCTTTATCTTCCACTTCTTCCTCTTTTTCTTTTTAATCTCTTCATCCTCTTAATGCTCTTCTTCGTCGACTTCTCCTTCTACTTCTTCTCGTTCTTCCTCTTCTTAGTCTTCTTCTTCTTATTCCCCTCCTTCTTTATCTTCTTCTTCACTATCTCCTTCTTCATCATCCTCTTCTTCATCCTCTTGTTCTTCTTCTTAGTCTTATACTTCTTTTTTACTTCTCCTTCTTATTCTTCTGATTCTTCTTCTTCTTCTTCATCTTCTTCTTCTTCATCTTCTTCTTCTACTTCTTTTCCTTCTTATTTTTCTTCTTCTTCTTCTTCTTCTTCTTCTTGTACTTCTCTCCTCATTCTTCTTCTTTTCTTCACCCTCTTCTTCCTAGTTTCCTTCTTCTTCTTCTTCCACTTTTTCTTCTTCCTCTTCGTCTTCTTCTACCCATTCTTCTTCTTTTTGTAGTTCTTCTTCTTCATCTTCATTTTCTTCTACATAATCTTCTTCTTCCATTTCTTCCACATCTTCTTCCTCCTCTACTAATTTTTCTTCTTCTTCTTCTTCCTCCACTTCTTTTTCTTCCTCTTCTTATTCCTGGTTTATGTTCTTCTTCTACTTCTTCCGTTTTGCATACTAAATCTTCTTCATCATCATCATCTTCTTCTTCTTCATCATCTTCATGTTCTCCTTCTTCTTCTTCTTCCTCATCATCATCATCATCATCTTCTTCTTCTTCTTCTTCATCTTCCACTTCTTCCTCTTCTTCATCTTCGTCTTCTCCTTCTTCTTCATCTTCTTCTTCTTCTCCTTCTTCTTGTTCTTGTTTCTCATCATCTTCTTCTTCTTCTAAATCTTCTTATTTTTCTTCTTCTTTTTCTTCTTCATCTTAAACTTCTTCTTCTATTTTTAGTTCTTCTTCTTCTACTTCTTCTTCTTCTTTTTCTTCTTCTTCTTCTTCTTCTTCTTCTTCGTCTTCTTCTTCTTCTTCTTCTTCTTCTTCGTCTTCTTCTTCTTCTTCTTCTTCTTCTTCGTCTTCTTCTTGTTCTTCTACTTCTTCTTCTTCTTGTTCTTGTTCTTGTTCTTCGTCTTCTTCTTCTTCGTCGTCATCATCATCATCTTCTTCTTCTTCTACTTCGTCATCATGATCATCATCACCATCACCATCTTCTTCTTCTTCTACTTGTTCTTCTTCTTCTTCGTCATCTTCTTCTCCTTCTTCTCCTTCTTCTCCATCTTCTTCTTCTTCTTCTTCTTCTTCTTCTTCTACATCTTCTTCTTCCACATCTTCTTCTTCTTCTTCCACTTCTTCTTCTTCTTCCTCTTCTTCTTCTTCTTCTTCATCTCCTTCTTCTTATTCTTCTTCTTCTTCTTCTTTTTCTTCCGCTTCTTCTTCTTCTTCTTCTTCCACTTCTTCTTCTTCCACATCTTCTTCTTCTTCCACTTTTTCTTCTTCTTCTTCTTCTTCTTCTTCTTCCTCTTCTTCTTCTTCGTCTTCTTCATCTTATTCTTCTTCTTCTTCTTGTTCTTCTTGTTCCACTTCTTCTTCTTCTTCTTCTTATTCTTCGTCCTCCTCCTCTTCTTCTTCTTCTTATTCTTCTTCTTCTTCTTAATTATCATCATCATCTTCTTCTTCTTCATTATCATCATCATCATCATCATCTTCTTCTTCTTCTTCTTCCTCTTCATCATCATCTTCTTCTTCTTCTTCTTCTTCTTCTTCTTCTCCTTCTTCTTCTTCTTCTTCTTCTTCTTCCTCTTCTTCTTCTACTACTATTACTAATACTTCTTCTTTTTCTTCTTCTTCTTCCTCTTCTTCTACTACTACTATTATTACAACTTCTCCTTCTTTTTCATTTTCTTCTTCTTCTCCTTCTATTTTTCTTCTCCTTTTTCTTCCCCTTTTTCTTCATCTTCTTCTACTTCTTCTTGTTTTTTTTCTTTTTCTTCTTCTTCTACTTGTTCTATTTCTTCTTCTTCTTCACTTTCTTCTTCTTCTTCTTCTTCTTCTTAACTTTCTTCTTCTTCTTCTTCTTCTTCTTCTTCTTCTGCTTTTTCTTCTTTCTCTTGCTCTTTCTTTTCCTATTCTACTTCTTTTTCTTCTTCTTCTTCTTTGTTTTCTTCTTCTTTTTCTTCTTCATCTTCTTCTCCATTTTCTCCTCTTTATTCTTTCTTTTTCTTCTTCTTCTTTCGCTTCTTCTTCTTCTTCCTCTTTTTCTGCCTTTTCCTTTTCGACTTTTTCTTCTTCTACTACTTTTACTTCTTCCTCTT
>JAIUJO010001451.1:35000-42500 GCA_023846275.1 Vanilla planifolia
CTTTTCCTTCTTCTTTTTCTTCTTCTTCTTTTTCTTCTTCTTCTTCTTCTACTTCCCCTTTTTCTTCTTCTTCCCCTTCTTCTTCTAATTCTTATTCTTTTTCTTCTTCTTCTTCTTCCTCTTCCTCTTTGTCTTCCTCTTCTTGTTCTTCTTCTTGTCCATCTTCTTCTTCTTCTTCATCTTCTTTTTCTTCTTCTTTTTCTTCTTCCTCCTCTTCTCTTTCTTCTTGTTCTTCTTCATATTCTTATTCTTCTTTTCCTTCTTCTTCTTTTTCTTCTTCCTCTTCTTCTTCTTCTTCCTCTTCATCTTCGTCTTCTTCTTCTTCCTCCTCTTTTTCTTATTAGGCTTCTATTTCTTCTTCTTCCTATATTTCTTCTTCTTCTTCTCATCCTCCTCCTTCTTCTTCTTCTTTCTCTTCTACTTCTCTCGCATCTTCTTCTTCTTCTTCTTCTCCTCCTTCCCTTTTTCTTCTTCTTCTTAACCTATTCTTTCCTCTCTTTCTTCCTGTATTCGTTCTTCTTCTTCGTCTTTCTCTTCTTCTTCTTCTTCTTGTTCCTCTTCCTCTTCTACTTCAACTTACTCTTCTTCTTCTTCTTCTTCTTCTTCTTCTTTTCCTTCTTCTTCATTTACGTCTTCTCCTTCTTCTCCTTCTTCTTCTTCTTCTTCTTTTTCTTCTTCTTTCTCATCATCTTCTTCTTCTTTTCTTCTTCTTCTCCTTCTTCTTCGTATTATTCTTCTTCTCCTCCTTCTTCTTCTCCCTTTTCTTGTTTTTCTTCTTCATCTTCTTCTTCTTCTGCTCTTTCTTCTACTTCTTCTCATTCTTCTTCTTCATCTTTCTCATCTTCTTCTTCTTCCTATTCTTCTTCCTCTTCTTCTTCTTCTTCCTCTTCCTCTTCTTCTTCTTCTTCTTCTTCTTCTTTTCTTAATCATCTTCTTCTTCTGCTTCCTCTCTTTCTATTTCTTCTTTTCTTCTTCTTGTTGTTCTTCTTGTTCTTCCTCTTCTTCTTCTTCTCTTTCTCCTTCTTCTCCTTCTTTTTAGTCTTCTTCCTCTTCAACTTCTTCTATTACTACTAGTACTACTACTACTACTACCTCTTCTTCTTCTTTGCCATGTTGTTCTTCTTCTCCTCCTTCTTTTTCTCCTTCATCTTCTTCTTTTTCCTTTCCTTCTCTGTTCTACTCCACTTCTTCTTCTTCTTCTTGTTCTTATTCTTCTTCTTATTATTATTTTTCCTCTTCTTCTTCTTTTCTTCTTCTTCTTCTTCTTCTTCTTCTTCTTCCTCTTCCTCTTCTTCTCTTTCGGCTTCTGCTTCTTCTTCTTGTTTTTCTTCTTCTTCTACTTCTTCGTCTTCCGCTTCTTCTTCCTCCTCTTCTTCATCCTCTTCCTCTTCCTCTTCCTACTATTCTTGTTCTTATTCTGCTTATTGTTATTCTTCTTCATCTTCTTCCTCTTCTGCTTCTTCTTTTTCTTCATCTTCTTATTCTTCATCTTCTTATTCTTATTATTCTTCTTCTTCTCCTTCTTCTCCCTCTTCTACTTGTTCTTATTCATCATCAGCTTCTTCTTCTTGTTCTACTTCTTCTTCTTCCTCTTCTTCATCTTGTTCCTATTCTTCTTTTTCTTTTTCTTGTTCTTGTTCTTCTTCTTCTTCTTATTCTTCTTCCTCCACCTTTACTTTTTCTTCTCCTTCTTCTTCTTCTCCTTCACCATCATCATCATCTTCTTCTTCTTCTTCTTCTTCTTCTTCTTCTAATTCTACTTCTTCTTCCTCTTCTTTTTCTCCTTATCATTCTTCTTCTTCCTCTTCTTCTTCTTCTTCTTCTTCTCCTTCTTCTCCATCTTGTTCTTCTTCTCCTTCTTCTTCTTCTTTTTCTTCTTCTTCTTCTTCTTCTTCTTCTTCATCTTCTTCGACTTCTTCTTCTTCTTTTCTTTTTCTTTTTATTTTTCTTCTTCTTCTTATCCTTCTTCTTCTTCTACTACTTCCTCTTCTTCTTCATATCCTTCTTCTTCTTCTGCTTCCTCCTCTTTTTCTTCTTTTTTTCCTTTTCTTCTCTTCATCGTCTTCCTCTTCCTCTTCTTCTTCCTCCACTTGATTTTCTTCTTCTTCGTCTTCTTCTTCTTATTATTCTTCTTATTCTTCTTCTTCTTCTTGCGCTTCTTCATCTTCTTCTCCTTCTACCACTTCTTCTTCTTCTTCTTATTCTTCTCCTTTTTCTTCTTCTTCTTTCTCCTCCTCTTTTTCTCCTCATTCTTCTTCTTCTTCTTCTTCTTCATCATCCTCTTCTTCTACTTTTTCCTTTTCTTCTTCTTCTACTTCCTCTTTGTCTTCCTCTTCTTGTTCTTCTTCTTCTTCCACTTCTACATCTTCTTCTTCTTCTTTTTCTTCTTCTTCTTCAACCACTTTTTCTTCTTCCTTTTCTTATTCTTCTTCTCCTTCTTTTTCTTCTTCTTTTTCCTCTTCTTCTTCCTCTTCTTCTTCCTCTTCTTCTTCTCCTTCTTATTCTTCTTCTACCACTTCCTCTTCCTCTACTTTATCTTCTTCTTTTTCCTCTCCTGCTTCTTCTTCTTCTTCTTCTTATTCATATTCATATTCTTCTTCTTCTTCTTGCTCTTCTTCAACTTCATCTTTTTCTTCCTTTTCTTCTTCTTCTTCTTCTTCTACTTCATCGTCTTCTTCTTCCAACTCATCTTCTCTTTCTTCCACTTCATATTTTTCATCTTTTTTTCTTCTTCTTTGTCTTCATATTCTTCTCCTTCTTCTTCCTCTTTTTTCTTGGTTCTTCTTCTTCTTCTTCTTCTTTTTCTTCTTCTCCTTCTTCTTCTTCTTTTTCCTCTCCTTTTCCCTCCTCCTCCTCCTCCAATTCTTCTTCTTGTTCTTCTTCTTCTTCTTGTTCTTCCCTTTCTTCTTCTTACTCTTCTTCTTCCTCTTCTTCTTACACTTCTTCTTCTTCTACTACTACTACATCTATTTCTTCTTCCTTTTCTTCTCCTTATACTTGTTCTTCTTCTTCTTCATATTCTTCTTCTTCCTCTTCTTCTTTTACTTCTTCCTCTTCTTCCTGTTCTTCTTCTTCTTCTTCTTCTTCTTCTTCAGCTTTTTCTTCTTATTTCTCTTCATCTACTTCATCTTCTTCTTCTTTTCTTCTCATTCTTCTACTTCTTCTTCACCTTCATCTTTGACTTCATCATCTTCTTCTACTTCTTCTTCTTCTTCGTCCTCTTCTCCTCCTCATTCTTCTTCCTTTTCTTCTTCTTCTTCTCTTCTTCTTCTTCTTCTTCTTTCCCTTCTTCTTGTTCTTCTTCTTCTTCTTCTTCTTCTTCTTATGCTTCCACTTCTTCTTTGTATTCTTCTTCTTCTTTTTCTCTTATTCTTTTTCTTCTTCCTATTCAATTTTTTCATCTTTCTATTCTTCATCCTCTTTCTCTTCTTTTTTTCTTCTACTTCTACTTCATCGTCATCGTCTTCTTCTTCTTATTCTTATTCTTTTTCTTCTTCATCGAATTCTTATTCTTCTTCTTCCTCCTCTTCTTCTGCTTCTTTTTCTTCTACTTGTTCATTTACTTATTCTTTTTCCTCTTGTTCCTCCTCATCTTCATCTTCTTCTTCTCCTTCTTTTTCTTCTTCTCCTTCTTTTTCTTCTTCTTGTTCTTCTCCTTCTTCTCTATCTTCTTCTTCTTCTTCTTCTTCTATTTCTTCTTCTTCTTCTTCTCTCTTTGATTCTTCTACTTATTCCTTTCTTCTTGTTCTTCTTCTTCTTCTACTTTCATTTTTTCGTGATCTTCTTCTTCTTCTTCTTCAACTTCTTCATATTATTATTCTTCTTCTTCTTCTCCTTCTTCTCCTTCTCCTTTTTCTTTTTCTTCTTCTTCTTCTTATACTTCTATTCTTCTTCTTCTTATTCTTGTACTTTTTTTTACTTCTTCTTCTTCCTCTCTTTCTTCTTATTCTTCTTCTTGTGCTTATTCCTCCAGTTCTTATCAATTCTCTTCTTCTTCCACCTCTTCTTCTTTCACCTCTTCTTCTATTTCATCTTCTTCTTTTTCTTCTTGTTCTTCTTCTTCTCCTTCTTCTTTTTCTTCTCCTTCTTCTTCTAATTCTTCTTCTTCCTCCTCTTCTTCTTCAACTTCTCCTTCTTCTTCTTCTTCTTCTTCTCCTTCTCCTTCTCCTTCTTCTTCTTCTTCTCGTCCTCTTCTTCCTTGTCCTCCTTCTTCTTCTTCTTCTTCTTCTACTACTACTACTACTACTACTACTCCTTCTTCTTCTTCTTCTTTTCTTTTTCTTCTTCCACTTCTTCTTCTTCTTTTTCTACTCCTTTTTTATTTTCTTTTTCTTTTTCTTGTTCTTCTTATCCTTCTTCTTCTTGTAGTGCCTCTTCTTCTTTGTTTTCTTCTTCTTCTTTTTTTCTTCTTCTTGTCCTTCTTCTTCTTCCACTTCATCTTCTTCTTCCTCCACATCCTTTTCTTCTTCTTCTTCTTCATCATCTTCTTCTTCTTCTACTTTTAGTTCTTCTTCTACTTCTTCATCTACTCCTAGATCTTCTTCTTCTTCTTCTTCTTCTTCTTCTTCTTCTCCTCTCTCTTCTAGTCCTTCTTCTTCATCTTCTTCTTCTTTTCTTCTTCTTATTCCCCTTTTTCTTGTCCAGCTTCTTCTTCTTTATCTTCTTCTTCTTCATGTCCTTTTTCTTCATCTTCTTTCCCTTATTCTTCTTCTTCTTAGTCTTCTTCTTCTTAGTCTTCTTCTTCTTCTTCTTCCCTTCTTCTTCTTCTTCCAATACTTCTTCATCCTCTTCTTTTTCTCCTTCTTCTTCTTCTTCTTCTTCTTATCCTACTTCTTCTTCTTATTCTCCTTCTTCTTCATCTTCTTCTTCATGTTCTTCATCGTCTTCTTCTTCTTCTCCTTCTTCTTTTGATTGTTCTTCTCCTCCTTCTTCTCCTTCTTCTTCTTCTTCTTCTTCTTCTTCTACTGCTACTACTATTACTACTACTACTTCCTCTTCTTCTTCTTGTTCTTCTTCTTCTTCTTCTCCATCTTCTCCTTCTTCTTTGTGTTCTTCCTCTCCTTTTCCCTCCTCCTCCTCCTCCAACTCTTCATCTTCTTCTTCTTCTTCTTCTTCTTCTTTTCTTTTTCTTCTCCTTATTATTATTATTATTATTATTATTCTGCTTCTTCTTCTTCTACCTCTTCTTCTTTTTCTTCTTCTTCATCTACTTCTCCTATTTCTTCTTTTTCATCTTCTTCTTCTTCTTCTTCTTCTTCTTCTTCTTCTTTATCATAATCATCATCATCTTCTTCTTTTTCTTCATCTTCTTCATCTTTCTCTTCTTCGTCTTCTGTTTCTTCTTCTTCTTCTTATTCTTCTTATTCTTTTTCTTCTTCTTCGTCTTCTTCTTCTTCATCATTTTCTTCTTCCTGTTCTTCTCCTTCTTCTTCTTCTTTTTCTTCTTCATCATCATCTTCTTCTTCTTCTTCTTCTTCTTCTTCTTCTTCTTCCTCTTCATCTTTGTCCACTTCTTCTTCCTTTATTTCTTCTTTATCTTCTTTTTCTTCTTCTGCTTCTTCTCCTTCTTCTTCTACTTCTTCTATTTCTTCTTCTTCATGTTCTTCTATCTTCTTCTTCTCGTCCTCCCCCCTCCTCCTCCTCCTTCTTCTTCCTCTTCTTCTTGTTCTTCGTCATCTTTTCTTCTTCATCTTCTTCTTCTTCTTCTTCTTCTTCTTCTTCATCCTCCTCCTCCTCCTCCTTCTCATGTTGTTCTTCCTTTTCCTCTTCTTCTTTCTCTTTTACCTCTTCCATTTCTTTTTCTTCTGTTTCTTCTTCCTCTTGTTCTTGTTCTTGTTCTTCTTCTTCTAGTACTACTACTTCTTCTTCATTTTCTTTGTCTTTTTCTTTTTCTTATTCTTCTTATCCCTCTTCTTCTTCTACATCATCATCTTCTTCTTCTTTTTATTCTTCTTCTTTTTCTCATTTTCTTCTCCTTCTTCTTCTTCCTCTTCCTCTTCTTCTTCCTCCACATCCTTTTCCTTCTTCTTCTTCTTCTTCTTCTACTACTTTTAGTTCTTCTTCTACTTCTTTTTCTACTTCTTTTACTTCTTCTTCTTCCACTTCTTCTTCTTCTGCTACTGCTCCATTTTCTTCTAGCTCTTCTTTTTCATCTTCTTCTTCTTTTTCTTCTTCTTCTTCTTCTTTTTGTACTTCTACTTCTTCTTCTTCTTCCCCTTTTTCTTCTCTAGCTTCTTCTACTTCATCTTCTTCTTCCACTTGTTCTTCTTCTTCTTCTTCTTGCTCTTCATCGTTTTCCACTTCTTCTTCTTCCGTTATTTCTTCTTCTTCTTCTTCTTCTTCTTCTTCTTCTTCTACTACTTCTTCTCCTCCTTCTACTTCTACTTCTTTTATTTCTTCTTCTTCTTCTTCTTCTATCTTCTTCTTCTTCTTCGCCTTCTTCTTCTTGTTCTTTGTCATCTTTTCTTCTTCTTCTTCTTATTCTTATTATTCTTCTTCTTCTTCCTCCTCCTCCTCCTCCTTCTCATGTTGTTCTTCATTTTCCACTTCTTCTTTCCCTTTTTCCTCTTCCTTTTCTTTTTCTTCTGGTTCTTCTTCCTCTTCTTCTTCTTCTTCTTCTTCTTCTTCTACTATTACTTCTACTTCTTCTTCATTTTCTTTTTCTTTTTTTTTCTTATTCTTCTTATCCTTCTTCTTCTTCTGCTTCATCATCATCATCATCTTCTTCTTCTTATTCTTCTTCTTTTTTTCATTTTCTTCTCCTTCTTCTTCGTCTTTTTGTTCTTCCTCGACAACCTTTTCCTCCTCCTTCTTCTTCTACTGCTTTTAGTTCTTCTTCAACTTCTTCTTCTACTTCCCCTAATTCTTCTTCTTCTTCTTCTTCTTCTTCTTCTTCTGCTCCTCTTTCTTCTAGCTCTTCTTTTTCATCTTCTTCTTCTTTTTCTTCTTCTTCTTTTTGTACTTCTACTTCTTCTTCCCCTTTTTCTTGTCCAGCTTCTTCTTCTTCTTCTTCTTCTTCTTCTCCTTCTCCTTCTTCTTCTTCTTTCTCATATTCTTCTTCTTCTTATCTTCTTCTTCTTCTTCTTCCTCTTCTTCTTCTTCTTCTTCTTCTTATTTTCCTTCTTCTACTTCTTCGCCTTCTTCCTTTTCTTCTTCTGCATCTTCTTCTTCTTCTTCTTCTTCTTCTTCGACACTACTTTTTATTCTTCCTTCTATTCTTGTTCTTCTTTTTCTTCTTCTTCTCTTTATTTTTTTTCTTCATCTTATTCCTCTTCTTCAACTTTTTTTTCTTGTTCCTCTTCTTTTTCTTGTTGTTCTTCTTCTTGCTAATGTTCTTCTTCTACTTCCCCATCTTTTTCTTCCTCCACTTCTTCTTCCACATCTTCTTCTTCCTCTTCTTCCTCTTCCTCTTCTTCTTCTCTTTCTTCCTCTTGTTCACCATCTTCTTCTTCTTCTTCTACTTTTTCTTCTTCTTCAACTTTTTCTTCGCCTCTTCATCTT